>JASSUY010024463.1:0-20259 GCA_032466535.1 Forpus xanthops
TTTATCATTATTATTGGTGAGAAGCAGCAGTGGTTTGTGTTATACCTTAGTTACTGGACTGTTCTTATCTAAACCCATGGGAGGTACATTCTTTCGATTCTCTTAAACAGGAGAAGTTTTGACTGGATACAAGGAAGAAGTTATTTACTGTAATGGTGGTGAGGCACTGGAATGGGTTGCATAGGGAACCTGTGAATGTTCCATCCCTGGCAGTGTTCAAGGATGGGTTGCACAGAGCCTTGAGTGACATGGTTTAGTTGGAGGTGTCCCTGCCCCTGGCAGGGGGGTTGGAACTAGATGATCTTAAGGTCTTTTCCTACCATAACTATTCTATGATTCTCCTCCCCATTCCCCGGTAGCCCAGGGGGAAGGGGGGGAGAGAAGAGGGGAGAGTGAGCTAGCGAACTGTGTGGCTGATTTATGGCTAGTCTTAAACCATGACACTCTGGGAAACAGTCCTCTTCCTTTTAGCGAGCTATTAAATCAGCAGAAATTGTAAGCAACAATCCTAAGTGAGTTTGATGACATACTGAAACATGCAGAATGAAAAAAGGATACTGCCCAGCATATAACTAGCACTGAAGATTTTTCTGTTGCAAGTCAAGTAAATGACTAGAATAACTGCACATAAGAGTAACCAGTGATATTTGAATATTAAGCTCTGCTCTTAACCATATTCTTACATACAGTTACTGTCACTTCTGTTCTTCTAATATGCCCTGTCATTACTGATAAAATGGACCCCATGCCAGAAACAGTTTATTGTTAGCAGCATTTCAGAGCGAATTCTTGTGATGGGAGAAGTCAGGCATTACATCTGGCCACTCAAGAGTGAGAAAGAAATATTTGCTCAGGCTTCGGAGGGTCATTTTGGTATCAAAGAGGAAGATAAAAGCAGGAATCTTTTACAATATGAATTAGTAATTCAAAACAAATAGAGATTCCACTCACTGATAACCTAACAGAAAAGAGACATTCACCACTATTTGTTCTAGGCCACATGATTATAACTCATGCCAACAGATTATATGTTGGCAATTAAAACATAGAACATTCAATATAAATGTTAAAAAAAAAAAAAAAAAAAAACAAAAACAGAAATAAAACATTATTTCCAAGAAAAAACAGTGGTAACTGCAGCACCATAGACACTGCACTTAGTGTTTACCAGCACAGTTTATTTCAATTATTTTAGTTATAAGTCGAAGCGTTAGAAAGTCATTCATTTCAATCACTGAGAAAGATCCATCTGTTATCATTTCCTCTTAATCTGAAAACTATTACAATGCACTAAATCTCTTTGCTTAATTATTCCATCTATTGTGCTAACAAAGAAGGGGGGTTATATATTAAAAGTTTAAATAAATTATTTAAGTATAGCATTTATATTTCAATTTCTGCAGTAAATTTACAATACATTTACACATATAAAAAAAAAAATTACTCTTATTGAGAAGCATAAAGAAATACCAAATATTTATACATCAGAATGATTAAAGAAAACGCTGTCTAATAAGCTAAACCCCAACAACGCACACATAAACTTGGTTTTGACTCAGTAACATTTCTGAAAGATTCAGAGGATGCAGAGCTCTTTTTAAACTTCTTTAAAGAGAGAAGAAATATTTATATAAAAATATATTAGATTGAGAGTTCATTATTTTCTTCTCTCCCTTTTCAGCTCTATTTCACCCACTTCTTCTCCCTACCATTTATATGCTTAGAAACTTGATTAATTTATTTTGCTACCTCAGCTAATGGCAAATATAAAGATAAAAAAGGTACTGAAATTAAATAGTTACACAAACACAGGGGAAGAAACTATTGGTAGCTGAGGCTTAGCTACAAGTAGTAACGATTTTCCAGTGTTCAAAATCTAAACAGAAAAAAATACCAGAAAAAAGTGAAACAGGGAATGGGTGGCAATTTCAAATCCACTGATTACAGAGAAAGAAACCAGCGGAAAGTCTAAAGGAGAGGTGTGGTATCGCTACAGCCCAGATCCCTATTTCACTTTTAAGGCAGAACAGACCACAACAATCATTTAAACAAGCCACTGAAGAGCCAAGTCTTATCTCAAACGACACAGTGTACTGCATCTTCAAACTGCTACAATTAATTTTATAGGTGAGATTTATAATAACTAATTACATAGATTGCTCTGCTTGAATCTACATCTTCTGCTTATTAGACTTTTCAAATAGAAGGAAAAATGCAGTCACTCTACCATGCGCTGCTATCTTATTCTGTATTTCTGCTTTCACCTATTGCAATCTGTTTTTTTCTACAACATTTTAATGACTTTTTTGCCTCAACATCAGGTCTGAAAGTGCTTCTATTATTTTTGTTTCCTCAAAGTGGCAGTGACAAATGATTAACTGGTACAGTAACCTTTTCTATGTGAAAGACTTCCTGTTCCTTATTACACATAAATAGTGCTACCTTTAGTATCATATTTATTTCAGAACCAAATTCAAATACAGCTGGATGTATGTCCTGGAAAAAAAATAACCTACACCTACATTTTTATAATTAGACACAAAACCAGTCCCATTGCATTCAGTGGGAATATGCACCTACATTTACAAAAAGAGAATAGTTTTTGCATAAACAAGCTGGGCACTGACATTCAATTTAATGGGGACTTTAAAGCCTAAAGCTCTTTGTCAAAAAGGCTGAACGATTGCATTCTTTCTGTGGCCTAAGGCAAATTTAGGTTCCTTCTTTTTAAGCATCAAGGATGCCAAGTGCTTGCCTGTCAGTAACATAGTAGGTAACCCACACTCTTGCCAGATTTACACTACCTCTCAAAGGAAATATTTTTCATACTGTCAACTAGAAGTCACTTTCCAGTTGTGTATCTCCTATTAAATGCATAATATTCACCCAGATATTTAGGACTTTCAAAACTTCATATTTATTCTGGAGTCAGCTTAACATTAAACCACATAAAGGTAATTCATATACTGCAATAAATATATAATAGGTTTATGAATCCCAAATCCAAGCATCTTGGATCAAGTGCTTTACATTATGCTTCCACTTCTGAAACTGTCTTCATGCTTCTGTTCCCTTGATAGAGAATGAATTACTTTTAAGACCTGAAACTAGAGATATTTGTGCTTAATTTGACTTTTCCATACTATTTTGTTTTCATAGCTGGTCCTGTATTTTTGTTAAGTATTTGGGTTTAGACTTGCATAGGTTGCTTATTTCCTTACCAACAGATCTGAAGCAATCATACCGCATAAAAGATGTCTTCAAGGAAATAAAAATGTTTGCAACTGGGGCCATCAGAACAAAAGAATTCATCCTAGATTCTCTCAGGCACAGCATAACTTTCTATCCTGAATTAAACATACAAACAGATATAGATCTGAAATGATTAACCACTTTTACTACACAGAAAATTAGTATGTGGCTTTGCACAGAGATCTACCTAATGGACAATTCTAAATTCAATCCTTAATTCTATGCCCACATGTCTAGCATTCA
Source organism: Forpus xanthops (assembly GCA_032466535.1). Lineage (NCBI taxonomy): Eukaryota > Metazoa > Chordata > Aves > Psittaciformes > Psittacidae > Forpus > Forpus xanthops. Next base: position 3,496 of record JASSUY010024463.1, read on the forward strand.
GGTCCTACTAACATGCATAACCATACAATAAATATTTCTTCCCTAGGACTTTGAAATGAAGAATGAAAAAGAAACATTTGTCTAAATAATTCAAGGAAATTGACTGGTCTTCACCATCCAGCAACATGGCTACCCAGTGAATCACAGAACTGCAACATGCTTTTCAACTGCCTCAAATGCAAACAGAATGCACAATCCAATAGGAAAACAAAAACCTCAATGCCAATACTACAACTAACATCACAGAACACAGGGTTTTCAGTAACTTTTTGCCAAATCCATATATCCATGATCTGGCATTGTTTCAGACCTTTTAACAAGCTGCATACAAAGAAAATGCACTGCTTCAAAGAGACATTTCAATTAGTATTTTAACAGTTTAATATTTAATCCAATTTATCCAGGTTTGAATTTAAAACTGAAGTCTTAAGAGAAACACAACTTCCATTTTCTTCCACCCTAGCAGAGACTCAATTCAAGCCATATATAGGGACATGATTTGTCCCACTCCATCATTCATAACCTAAAGCAACCCAGCGAGATTTCAACAAAGGTTACAACTGAAAATTCAGGAAATAAAAGAGAAACATACAAGTTACTAAAAGGCTAGGATGTTAATATGGTAAGGTTCTTCAACTGATACACATTACCTATATCCTAAGGTCCTCCACAAGTAGATCATAGGAAAAAGAAGTCTCAGCAGCTACAGAAGTTGGACTTAAAAGCAATAGAGCACCTTGTTATTTGAACTGTAACAATGGAAGTGATAACGAGAAATAAGTACATCATTCCCAAATTCAAAAAGGATACTGAAAACTCCTAGCACCAAAGCTTTCTCTCAAAGAAAGCCCACAGTGTTGTGGTAAATTAAAGTTTAAAAAAAAGTTATGCAAAGCAAACTTCTAAATCTGGTTTTGTCGCTCTGTTTTTCTTGTCTCAGGCTTAAGGAAATTTATTACTTCCTCCTTCTGCTTGTACCACTAAGAAATCTTCCAGAACACAAGTCTTTAAATCCTCTGCCTGTAACTGTATTACATTTAGGTGATTCAGCTTTAAATGAAAGCCCTGTTGTTTGGGGGCAGGGAAGCCTCCCCCCAAACCTACAATTAAAAAAACAAAAAAAGTCCTTCTAAAGTGGTTATAAAAGTACATTTGTGGTTCCCTGCTATTTATACTGAAGAGAAAGAAGGCCTGAAAATTGACAGCAGGTATTTCTGCATGTTTTGTACCTCAGAAATACAAGTATGCCAAGAATTTTATTTTGTGGTTTCACTGCAGGAATCTTCACATTTCTAAGAAGAGGAGGTAGAAGAATTGACTCATTCCTCTGCTAGAGGACATGGTGTCACATATCTACTATGGTAAATAATAAGCAATTGTCAGGAATCTGAATTAACCAATGACAGAAATTATGCTTCTTAAAGCCATTTGAATAAAAAGAATTTCTAATTCTCAAATTTTTTTAGAATAATTTGAAAAACTGGAGATAACATTTTTGCACAAAAGATGTGGAAAATAGCAAAGAATACAATATATAAGCTTATTTCAGACAATTTGTGTACACCACAAGCAGTAATAAAAATGAAAACAGATCTGATTTTCCAATGCAGATCATCACTTGACCGTTAGAGAAGGTGTTGTTGAAAAAAAAGACATTTCACGCAAGTAGTATTTAAAAATTGCACTTTACAGCTGTTCCACTGGAAAATGGTGGAGGGAGTAATATAATTTTCAACAGGCAAGTACTCACACACATTGTTTTCATGAGAAAATCTTGCGGTTATCAGCCACTAGCTGCCATTAGCTAAAAACGAAAGCCCTGTCTCACAGCCAAGTGAACTTTTCTTTAGGTCAACATGAAGATTTACTGGCACTCAGAACAGTGTACACCATCTTCAAGGTAAAAAGTTTGAAGCAAATATCTGAGATAGCCCAATCAGCTCTACATCTCAGTTCCTCCTACCTGAACTGGCTTCTCTCATCTAAGCCAACTAATGCACAATTCAATAACCTTGACTTACTGTGAGATGTGAGTTATTGGGGTCAACAGTGTCTCACCCTCCAGGTCAAGCTCATCAGCGAAACTGCTGGTCCTGATGAAGGGTCCTGTGTTCACATCTAAAAAAGCTGGGCTTTTTTTCACTGTGAGGAAACATGTAGATAACAGTTAAAGCAATAGCATTAGTTTTATTCAAGAAAGGTCTACGCATCATTTGGATCTCTTTAATACTGTATGTTTTAATACAATATCGAAAACAGAAGTTACTACCAAAATATTGTATTTACTGCAGAGTTCAATGAAAAGTAAATAACACTTCTACCCAAATAATTTTAACTTCTGCTGAACGCTTAAAATTAATATTTTTTCTTTTTTTTTTGTTGTTGTTGCTCATCCCCCTTATACACTACAATGTAGAGTATCCATATCACATGCAGCTTCATGCATAAAAACTTACTTTACAATATTCAGCCATACCATAAACCACCACATTACAGCAATAATACATAAGTACAAGTCAACAAGATCGTTTTCTGTTTATGTCAACTTTACTTCACGTTTTAGTTTACAATACCCGTTTCTGGGTGTAAGTATTATGGCTAAGATGAAGAAATTAGACCTACATCAACAAAGGAGCCTGGGCATTTTGACAGTGAGCAGTCAGCTCCTGTCACACACTGTCTGAGTTGGTCTACTGGTTCCAAATCCCTCTCACACTTTAGCACAAGGATGCCTCATCTTTGAGCCCAGACATGAAGCAGGTGTCAAGATATTCAGGTCACCCATAGGAAGTCCTTAGTGTGAAGGTCATTTCAAAAAACTTCAGATATTGTAAGTTTTTTGGGGTAAAATTACTTGTACATCAACACTTGCATTCATCCAAGAAATTAGGCAGAGTATTACAGACTTCATTTTTAAATTCAGGCTCTAGGATTCCGACAGACTCTAACATTAAGAACCCTAAGTGCTTTTTCCAGCATGGGTCTAAATTTTCTTATACAAAATACAAAATATAACTAAATCACCATGGTATTTATACATGTTTATATGTATTCATTCTCTATATGAATTTATACTCTATATGAATTCAAAAGAGAATAAAAAACCAAGGAAAATTCTGTAGAAATCATTAGTAAATTGCAACACCTCCACAAAAATCTTTAACTGGCTGCCTCATTCACTGACATTATAATAGTGATGTAATTTATGAATTTACTATATTGAATAAAAGACTTTATAGTATAACAGCAAATAAAGCCCTGCCCAAATGCAACATGAAAACTAAAAGGAATGCTGCAGAAGTAGTTAATTTAAAGGCAGCTGAATCTAGTAAGAATAGAAGTGGGGATATCAGGAAAAAATTCTCGTTTTAAATGCAATCATTTTACTCAAGTAAGTAGATATCTTCATTTAGCAGAAATGGTTTTGAACATTTACAAATAATCAGAAGAGAAAACGTTATATCATCACACACAAGGTCACTCAAAATTACAATAGTGAAGTCTGCTCCCAAGAAATTGTAATAGGAAAGGAAAACTTCTGAAATCACATTAAAAAATGAGAGACACAAGTGTTAAGAGAGAAAATTCTTAAAAACAGAAGCCATTTGCAGCACTTAAAAATGAGAATTCTACAGTAAGTTTCAACAAATGCTAGCTTTTGGTTTTAATACCATATTATTTAATCACTTTGATGTAGCTTTCATCCAAAATAGTGGCTATGAAACAAGCAAAACAGTTCCAGATTCAAATACGCAGCAAAAAGTCTGTCAAACAGACTCATCTTGGCTTTCACTAAAGTAATTTTCTGGTTTCAGTTTTACAAGATACAAATGAAACTTTCCTAGTTTCTGGGAAAGAAGAACTCACCGCTTTTTTAGTTTTGCTGATGACAAGTCAGAAAACTGCTAAACTTAAAACCATGTGAAGTGTTTGCTGAACACTCACTGAACTGCTTATGGGAGATACAATACACACAGTACACGTGTGGATTTACAGAAATGGCTGTTCTTGGATCATTCAAGATTCCTCTTTTCAGTTTTGTGGGAGAGGAGAGAAGCTGTGGCACAATAAAAAGGAACAAGAAGCCAACCCCGTACCTGAGACTATTGGAAAGTGCTGTTATCTGAGAATAGAGTTGAAGAGCTGCTTTATTTGAGGCAAGCATGGTATCTCCCTCCCTCTTTTTATTTCTAACAAGAATGTAACTATGATCAGCCTGTTCTGCTGGCCAGTAGAGCCCTCTGCTCTTCATGCTCTCATTCTTAAATCTATGTTGCTGCTTTCAACATGAAGGAGGAACCACTCCAAACCACAACCATGCAACCTGCTCAGACAAGAGAGAAATGAGGGAGTAAGAAAAGACCATGGCATAAATGAGAACTCCCCTGCCACAAAGTGCCCTGAGACGAGGCTCAAGCAGAGCACCAGGGAGCACATGCTGCCGCAGCATGTTTTTTAATTTATAAAAATAAATTCATAGCCACTGGAATTTGGAGGAGGCTCTCACAGAACAGCGTTTAAAATAAAAAAGACATGACACTAGATTTCTAAATAAGTAGGCTAAAGGAATAAAAAAAAGGAAGCTTTAGAAGCTCATTTTAAATGGATAATAATGAGTGAATATAAAACAGGAAACAGGTTTTGCAATGGATATTTGGTATAAGTCAGGGGTCTCCCAGCTTTATTTTCTCAATTTCTGATGGATAGCAGCAGCAGCTATGGTAACAGGCATGACTATCCATGTGATAATGATGAGCCAAGTCCCACTTTGAAATGGCACAAAATACACTCTCTACAATAAGAACCCCCGCTTTAGAACAGAAATTCTGAACTTCCATGAAACAGGCGAGGTGAGGTTGTACAGGGCTCTGAGAAACCTGAGTTGTCCCTGCTGCTTGCAGAAGGGTTGGATTAGGTGACCTTTAAATGGTCCCTTCCAAACCAAACTACTCTATGAACCTTGAATGAAGGATTATAAACACAATAACAAGAAATTACTGATGGGCTTTTTATACTACCAACATGACAATTTTATATACAATATGACATGTATGCGGATGCCTTTCTGGTAGTGGAGTATTTGGCTGGTAAGACAAAATATTTTACACTTCTTCTTTTGCAGGCACAGACAATAAATTTAAAACACTTTACAACACTTTTCATGGAAAATCTGAGTTTCAATTAATGCACTTAGAAAATACCTCTGTTCTACAGAAGACTTCTTCATTTCATGTAAACTTTTGCCCTTTACAACCTGAGCAACTTTCTAAACTCAAAATGCTACTGACATGCCTTCTTTCTCTAAAAATAATCTCTATAATTTTCTGTGCCACATCAGACAATTCCAGACAAAGAATTGCAAAGATTTAGTAATTAACAGTGGTGACAGGGCAATGAAATATTATGAGCTTTACCTGGAGAAGAAGGAGCTCTGGAAGACTGCTGGTCTGCGGAAAAGGATGGCCAGGAGCACTGACAATCTGAGTTAGAGTAAAGCACATAAAATAGAGGTGGAGGGGTGGGGAGAGAAAAAAGCTCCAGACAGGCAGCTGAGGAGATGCAGACATGCCTAAAATATAGTATGTTGTACCTGACATATTTAAACACAAACCAAAACAATACTGTGGAAAAGAGTTTGTATGAAACTCTTTTAGTGCGCATTACACCTTAGCAGAACATGAAATCACCACCAGGGGAGTCAATCCATTCTTCATGACAGTGTCACCTGCTGCAAGATATTTCTCCCTACATGCAACTCGTATTCTAAGAAAGGTAATCTACATGTTTGTCCCTTTCTTTCTGACTTTAGTGTTTCCTCTAGCATCTCCCTTTCCACAGTGTACAATCTTATACAGGTCAGACCCTTCTTGCTCTGGTTCATATCTTTCATGGTGTAGCCAGCTCCTAGTCAGTTTTCAGGGCTACCAGGCAGCTAGACCAGTACTGCCACCCATGTTTTGAGCTGCCTTATGCATTCCATAGAAAGCATTTGAAGCTCTCTACTTCATCCATCTAAGCCAAGTGACTGCCTCAAGCTGAATTTCTTGGGGAAAATTTTCAGACAAGCAAGGAGTCAATGATGAGAAAGAGACTCAGCAAAATGTAATATTCATGCTATGCTTAGTTCTTTTAAATAGAATTATCCTTTTAATAACTATTTCATTAAGAAATGCCTTTGGACTCACACACTGGGACAATATTTCTCTAAGTCACTGTGGAACAGTGTTAGGTAAGACTGAGCTCATGCTGCCTGGCTAAGAAATCAAAACTGAACCTATGGTGGCTGGCAAAGCTCCTCTCATATTTCCCCCAGATAAAGAAATATCTTGTTCATATAAAACAGGTGATTTCAGCAGCTCTTGCTGCTCTTCTGAGCTTGATCCCCAATGGAGATGCACCACCTTGTATTTTCAGACAATTTAATCCAAGCCTGAGCATCCTTGCATTCTATAGCTGAAAAGAAGCCTCCATTGTCTTTAAATGGATGACAACTAAGACAACCTGCAGGTGGCTCACAGCACTCCCACTAAATCAGAGGGGTTTTGCCCAGACCTAGCTCTAATCCTGGAGTCTTTGGGGAACACTCAATTGTTAAGAAAGTGCCTAAGCAAGCACATTAGAAACATCACAGGACCACATGGCTGCTTAAATGATCTCAGAATCCAGACAAACAGTAAAATAAATTATTTAATTTATGGGTCCCCATCTGTTCACAAATAGCTACAGAACATTTTTAGAGGAACAGATGTGTGTACTCCAGAATGCACAATATTGGAGGTTAAGTCTGGTCATTTTTCCATCCCAATCTATTTGCTTAGAAATTTATTCTCAGCTATATTCTCAGATAATTTAACTACTGGATGAATTATAATTATATGTAGATTATCTTTTTCTATTTGTTATATATACACAAGCAACTTTTCTTAATAAAAAAAGAAAGAAACAGATCATCTACTTATGTAAATGAGTGCTCACTTTTCTCTTTGTAATGGAACTGTGGGTGCAATCGCGATAACAAATGTGAGAATGTACATTTTTGGCTGTCTAGATCTCCTTGGCTGCAAAAAATTTCTTAGAAACTATATGGCACTAGACACACATGAAAAGCACAGCAAACATTACATTGTTATAAGCTGGCATGTCATAGATAAAATTATTTTCTGCAACTTACCAAGCAATTTTAATATTCCTGTTTGTCCTGTATACTTGTAAACATTTACAGAGAGAAGAATACAGATGAAAAAGAAAAAAGATAAGCGTCAGAAGAAATTAGAGAAAATTCTTTAATTGAAAGCTATACAGCTGATTTTTGAAGCGGCAGTAGTAAGCTGCCTGCAAATCATATTGTCCTTTAATCTACTTAGAAACTTAGTGATAAAAGGTGGAACTCCACAAATCTAAGCAGATGTACAATTCATTGATTGGATTGTTTTGAAGGAAGATATCTGTACTGAAAGTCTGAGAGACAGACTAAACTTAGCACTTGTCCACCTTTTAACAGCTATGTCGTTTCTACCAGCAGATGTGATTAACAATCATTCCTAAATAGAGGCCGAGAAAGAGTGGAGAAGCATGGGTGTTACAAAACATGACAAGACAGAAGCGTATGGAAAAAAGAATACTGAAGATGAGACTTTCTGGTTGAATTAAAATATGCCTGGTGGTGCCAGTCCACATTGCTATCTTATTTTAAAGGCCATTAAGCTTAATCAGGTCAGCCAAAATTTTGAGGAGAAAAAATGTAAATACTTAAGGTATTAACAATCAATAAAACACACCCTAAAAATTAAAACTCATTCTTGTTGCCAAAATTTGAGCAATACATAGTAGAACTTCTAATAAAAGTACATTTGTAAAAAAGCCACATTGTAAATTCAGAGTTATTTGGAAGTTCATTACAGCTAAATTAACTATAACTAAGCCATTAATTGAAAGGCAGCTATCAAAGTTTTTTTTTTTTTCCTAATACTATACAATTTTGTACAGTGTCAGTTAATATAAATGAATCCACATTTATCTTAAGTACTTCTAACTTCAAAATTTGATTCGCAGCCTACTGCACTGAGCAGATGGCAGAAGCACACGATGGTTTCATGTAACAGACTGTTCAGTGCAGCCAAGACATGTCAACCCTTTTTGGTTGAGGTATAAGCACAACAGTAACACATCCCAGTCAATTTAATGTGGAAAAGCTGTCAGCTAATCCCTGTAGTTTCAGACAACTGCAGAATTGGTGAATGTGTGCACGAGCCTTAGAGACATAGCTCTTCTGGCAAGTAAAAATTACAATCTTAGTTTGTCTGCAGTGGAGTAGGCTCACTAAAGGAATGGTTGAATCTTATCCAGACAGGATAGCAACCAAAGTCCAGAACAAAAGTGCTCATGCTTTAGAATGATGAATGTATTCTGTCCTCATTCTTTCTCCTCCAGAAATCTTTAATTTCTCTTTAAGGACCTCTGTGTAAATCACTAATAGAAGGCATTACAGATACTGACATTTTATAATGGACATTCTTACCAGAATTTTCATATGCTTCAAAACTGAAATCAGGTTTCCTGTCCTCCGTCACGTGATCATAAGTTATGTGTGGCACAGTTAACATCCTATCTGGAGAAGAAGGCCCATTGTCTTTGTCTAATTTAAATTTCTTCCTTTTAACCTAAAAACACACATAAACTAGATTACGCAAGCCAAGACAAATTTAGAAGTCTCTTCAGCAACATCTTCAAAAATAATGCAGTCCCCAGTGAACTGTAACCAGTCAAAAGAGTGCCTGATAAATTACATTTTCATGATGGTATACCACATTTCTCAGCAAGATTGACCCCATCCCACCAAAATTGGCTAATTACTAGAGTTGTGCACATTATCATTAGCAAATCCCTTGCCTGTAGAAAAAAAATCTGCTAGCTCTGTGACAGTTTATATAAATCAAACTATTCTAGAATATCTCTACCATTTTATGGGTGTAATAAATCATACCTTCAACAAAAAGCAAAGGGATATATTGCTACTGAGCTTAGATGAGCTTGAGATTTTAGGGAAGATTTTTGCACGCCATCCTCTTTCCAGTTTGAGACCATTCTGCAATACTCTTACAATAGTGAGGATGAAGTATTATATAATCTAAAGATTTTGACAAATGCATTTTGTTGCTGCTCTTTAAACCAAAATAAAAAATAGATCTTGAATTATGGAATCAGTTTATGTGAAAATATTATCTTACATAGGCACAAGATGTCTTTACCATAGAAGCTTAGAAAGCTACAAAATCAATAATCAAGAGAAGCAGCAGTTGGGGTTTTTTGTTGCTCTGTGGTTTTGGGGCTGGGATTTTTTGGTTGCTTTGGGGATTTTTTTGGTGGTAGTTTCATTGGTTTGGGTTTGTTTTTAGTTTTTTTTTTTTTTCCTTGTTTGCTTGTTTTTTTGTTGTTGTTCTTTTAACCAATTAAGACCTACTGCTTTGGAAATAGTGGCAACAATAACTTACTGATTGATGTGCTTGAGTTAGGTCATTATTGCCCTTTTCCAAACCCACACATCCCTTAAAAAAGTCAACCTTGAGAACTGAAGGAAATTAAGTTACAGTTTAAAATGTTTGTATACTGAAAATCTCAAAACTGAAATGAAAATAAAACTTTGAAATTAAGTAATAATCTGTAACACAAACACAACATAGCCTCTAGAGAGTAAATAAATGCAAGCTAATTAAGAAGTTTAAGATTATTATAATAAGAAATGTTAGCTACTGGTACCATCACTGATTTCTTCGGTTTTGGACTAGGTGACAGCAAATGATAATTTCTGGCAGGTTTCCTAATATATATTTTCCATGTAGAAGATTCTGGGTTTTCTGCTGCGTAGCATCGCCATGCAGTCTGGAACAAATATTTTAAGCGATGAAACAATGAATGAAATCAGATTTGTAGCTATCTGTACTACAAAGTAACTTCCAAGTAGTATGTTAGCTATTTTTATTTAATAGTATTATCGAATTTCCCCACTGGAAACATGAACTCAGTGCGGTTTAAAATCTTTATTTAGTAAACAGAAACTACACAGTTTGAACTGGGCAGACCAGAAGGGAAGGTTAGTCTTTTCAAGCGCAACTTTTGTTCGCTTTAGCAACAACTAACAAGAGAGAATTCCAGACTGCACTCAAAAGTCTGGGGTTGAATTTCCTGCCCAGCCCAAGTTCCCCTCTCTGACTTTGAGCATTTTGCCTATTGCATCCTGTATTTTAGGCTTCTACTCAGAAAACAAAAATTATTCTTCCCTGACTCACAGAATGCTATCAGAAAAAAAGCCATTGTGACATGGTCAATAGGGCAATATTCATACAAAGAAGTAAGACTGAGTGCACCAGGGAACAGCAGCAATGGTTAACCAGGAGCTAAAACCCCAAACTGACTGTCCCTTCTGTCAAAAACCAATGATTAAAGGACTATGTTCTAAGACAAAAAGGAGAAAAACAGCAATGGGAAACAAGACCAATCAGGGACAAAACATTACTGCATTGTCTCTTAAATGCGCAAATACATCAGGGTTGGTTAATAATTGGTTAATAATCACACACTACATGGAAAAAAGACATATAAACATAAACAAATTTAAAGTGGCAAAGTCCAGAAACATAAGATGAAAAAAACAGAGCAAGGCAGAATGACAGAGGAAAACAGAAGCAGCTGGAAAGTAAAGGATCAGTCACCTTGTAATTCCCACCATGGTTAATAATACACTAAAGAAACAACTGTCCTCTAGAAGAAAACCAGAGGGTATACAGGAAAAAAATAAATAAATAAAAATATCACTCATTTCACTTGCTGTCTTGTACTTACTTCATAAACTTTTTGGTTTAAAAATAATCTTTTTGTAAGTTCTTTACAGAGCACTTATTAAATTGAGCCTTTAGAAGTCTGAGACTATTAGTAAATCATAATTACCACTGTTGAGAACAGGTAGTCAGCAACTCATTGTCTATCCTCCATTCTTTCTCAACATTTCTGATGGGGCCAAGTACAACACTCTGGATATTAAGTCTCTGGCTTCCCATAATTTGAAGTGCATTTCCCAAAAAAATCAGTGAAAACACTAAAAATTCATTCTTTGCAAACCCATACCTTTTTCTGACCATGCAATCCAAACGAAACACACTGCATCTGAAAATTCTTGGCTAATTTCTGCCTATAACAGAGGCCTAAATTTGAAACTTTTTCACATTAACTTTGGGACTGTTTAGTTTCAAGCATAAACTTTACAGTACAGCTACTGTTTCCATAAAGAGCCTGACCTGGAAATCAACATTCACTCATGAAGCTAGAGAAACAGGAGAACACAAAAACGATGCGGCTTAGGTGCAAGTCTAGATTTCCTTTAAATTTGACCCCTTTGCTTCTAAAGCTACAAGCAGATACTAAGGGAGGAAAAGCTGAGAAAACCTAGAATGAAATAACATTAATACTTCTCCAGGGAGAAATGCTGGCTCCACTGAAGTAAAGGATAAAATCTTAATGACCTTTTTGATGCAACGGTATTTTTAACAGAGGGGATGAAAATTTTTCTGCTTGTATCCTACAAGAAAAGTCTGATTTTGCTGAATTCCAGTTGTTCCCAGCCACATACACTGGGAGCTGAAAAGTTCAGACAAGATCTTCCCATTTAACATTCTGACTTAATTCTCCTAAATTTGATATTTTTAAGAATGTATTTGTCCCATGGAAAATGAAGATTATCTGACATTTGTTTTTATAAGGAATGATGTATTTTTTAAAAGTACAATTTCATGTGAAGCCTCCTCTGTTTTTCACTACTGCAAACATCATATTTCCATAACATTTTCTCCAGGTAAATTGTTCGGTAACTACAAGACAGGCTTCAGTTTTGATTTTAAACAGCTGAATTAAACAGTTTGTACCAATTTAGGAGTGAATTTTTCTGCTCTATAGTTTCCATTAAAGGTGGGATTTCCAAAACCGTTTAAAAGACTTGCATCTGTAACTCCTGCTCAATTTCTAGTGGGAATCGTTCATGAAAGTACTGCCAACAGTTTAGAAAAAAAAAAAAAACAACCAAAACCTAACTATAAATGAAAATCAATTATAGTAATCTAAATGCAAGAACTCAGTACCTGTATGAGAGAGGCAGCAGCTGGAATTTGACGGTTGAAATGCTTCTGTCTTTGTTTCTGTTGTACCTTTAGGGCAAAGCCTGAACCAAGAATTCCCTGTGGGAAGAAAGAAAACACAGATCTAAATTTTTTTCAAGAGGTGAGGAGAAAAACACACATAATCTTACCAAATTATGTTGCATTAATAAACTTTCATTCAGCATCATAAAACTCAAATAATTATTTAGAGGAAATGACTTAATGCTGTTAAGCTTTCAGACTGAGTTAGTATTACTTGTTGAAACAAACTATGAATGCTGTCATGCCCTGATCCAAAGCCTATTTAAGTCAGCTGGACTCAAATACTAAAGAGTGAGCAGAAACGATAGTTCATACACTCTAAGTCTTATAAATGCTTGTCCAGGGGAACAAAAAAATAAGGAGAAATATTAACTGATGTACTTAACTTCACACTTATGAAAAATAAAGATTTGGCATGGCATGGTTCAGGTCATAAGGAAGACCTTTTAACTGTAGTACGGTAATTTCTATTTCCATGCTAAACCATGCTGGGAGAAGAGGACAAAGAAGAGGAAAAGAAATATTACAAAATGGTCAGGACTTCAGTAAGTTCAACACAAGGCTATCTAATTCACTCTCAGGACAAGGGACATGGATTAATGGCACTGGATGGTGTACAACCCAAAATACCCTGCAGACACAGTACAACTATTAAGTCCAAAACTGAGTATAGTGTGAGCCATTTATGTAGTCATTTGCATAGCTATAGACATATTTAAGAGATTTAATAAAACAGATAAAAATAAGATCTACAAATCAGTTTACATGACTACACCTACCCAACAAAAGTGTAATTCATTCTTTACATATGGTAGTGAAGGTGTCAGAGCAGAGAGTGATCTTGGCTCAACCTCTAAGAACTGTATTACTCAAGTGTTTTGAAAGGAACAGGAAAGGCCCTTCCTATTACGTTCATTTAGTAAAGATCAAAGAGCTAATATTGCTCCAAGATCACTTGTTTGGGAAATGAAAGACCTTTGCTAAATCGAGAACCCACACTAGTTGTGTTTGGCCACAATAATTACTTCAGCCAGCTCCTCATATTTAAAAGGGCAACAAGGCAGCATGCAATAATCACCCCTGTCAACTATTTACTGCTAGAGCTTCAAACTCTAAATTTCCCTTTGGGCCTACTCACAAGAACAATTTAATCTAGTAATAATATCACATCGACAAAAGGGTGTTTGTTGTTGTTTTACTTCTGTCAATTACTAGGGAAATCTGATGGGTAAACATAAAAACATCATGAAGGTGGGGCTGCTGCACCCACCTTATTTATAATGCATCTTTACTGGTGCTCAAGTCTGAGAGAGGGGAAAAAAAAAAGCAAACAAAACAAACTAAACCAACTAATCAAACAAAAGCAAAAAAAATCACCCCACAACTCTTTGGTCAAAATGGGCTCTTTCAGCATTTTTCTTACAGATCATTTAATTTACCAGATCTCTCTTCTAAACAAGGAATAAATGTGATAGAGATTACAATGAGGAGGGGGAAAGAATAGGCTTTAAAGGCAATTGGAGAGTCTAAAACTTTACACTTAATTACCCTCCTCTGCAAAAGGTGGTCTGCTTCTGAAGTAACTGACTAATTTTTAAAAGCCAACAAAGTTCAAATTGCAACCAGTTCGTGTTGCAAAGAATTTTTGTGACCACACTGGCATAAAAATATTCTTCTCATCCATCCTGTATTTAATCCCACCACTTCCCTGCCGCAACTACACAAGTCTCTGCTGACACAATTGTTCATGACACTGAACTGAAACACTTGTTGAAAAATTAACATCTTAACAGCAACTTTCAGGTCGTGCAAAACTTTTAAAAGCACAATTCAGGGGTATTGTTAAATTGGAGGGTGGAGTGGCGGGGGTGGAGAAACCAAAACCACAAAAAAACAGCACAGAGAAACCCCACTCCCAAAACCTTAACTACCCTTGGCACTGAACATTTCAGTTTTTAGATTACAGTTTAGGTTTCACTGACTTTGAATTTACCCTTGCTATTCAAATGCCTCATTTCTTGTTAGAAACTACTTTGGAACTTGCTCTCAGTGCAAAGTGCTATAAAAACCTTTAAAATCTCAGCCCTAGGTCACTTTTGAAAACAAGACTTTGGCTGTGGACAGATGCTAATCTGGCAAAGAGCTGCATCAGTGTCCCTGGCTATTTACTGTTGTCTCTCTGACCAAGACACCTTTCCAGCAGCTTTGATAGAAGGATGCAGATGAGAACTCTGCAGTTTACCCTGAACATAATGAGTTGAATAAACTATGAGTGAATGCCTTAAAAAGCCAAAACATCACAAAGTCGCTGAGTCCCAAAACAATTAGCATCAGAAATCATTTCCACATCTAACACTTGAGATAGGCAGAAAAAGTAATTTGAATTAAACATCTCTTTCTCAAGTATATACCAAATATAGTGGTGCACACATTAAACACTGCATAACAATGACAAAATTTCCTCTGACAACTAATAAGTCAACACCAAATTGCTAGCAAAAGCACAAGATAACCTACCGCAGGTAGTGCAAAAAATGAAATTGCGAATACTGAAAAACAAGATGCAATGGTCTTTCCTATCCAAGTCTGAGGCACTTTATCCCCATAGCCAATAGTTGTAACAGTCACCTGTAAAGAGAAATACATAAAGCATTACAACAAATACTAATGTAGCAAGTTTGGGTTCTTCTTTCTACCTTTTTCATTTATATTAAAGAAATATTAATTGCATTCCTAACTTTTCTAATGACAGTCTGTGTGATGTTAATGAACATAACTCTCCCCTTCAGGTTTATAACCCCACCTACAACATATGGGAAAAAGGTACAGGAAACTGAATTACAATAAAATACATTTTTAAAATCTTGTAAAGTAAAACCATTAATTTAGGTCTTCATGGCTGAAGCAACTTTACAGCATATGAAGTTATTAGGATATTGGTTGGCTGCCCATGTCATGCACTTTCCTTAGGGGGAAACTGCCAACAGTTCTGAATTACTGATTTTTTTTACAGACAGGAGATATTTGCTGAGAGCATTCCAGGGCTTTTGCACAGAAAAAGCATATAAATACTCTAACCACTGACTGGGGTCAGACATGAGGTAGTCCAGAGAATAATATTGGTATAAATAGGAAGAGAAGCTGAAACTTTTCCATGCAATAAAGATCCAGAAAACAAAGTCTCATAAAGCACTAATTCATATAATACATAGAGAATAAGAATAAGAACAGATAATTTAATGCACACATGCAGGAAACATCTGTTGAGTTTGGGTTTCAGAACATTAAAGTACAGATTACCACCATAGTGATGCAGCATAACAAGGCTTAATAAGTAATTATTTGCATGAGCTCAAAAAAAAGAATAGATTTGTTTGAAGTAGAAGGGTACATTTGGCATTTCCAAGAAATTTAAATTCACCTATGACATAAGCTATTTCTGAATTTAGAAATTAGAGAGGCTTTATCTGTAACTTTGAAGAGTCTAACCAGATCAGAGCATGTGAAACCACATGAAGTCCTCAAGCAGTCGAAGTACACCTCAACTGCTGGCAGTCCAGATTTTTTTTTCTGAAAGCATGCGCTTCAGCTGCCCAGGACACAGAGGATGTTAGTCCCAGATGGTAATAGACACAGGCTATCCCCACCTTGTCCTGCCGTTGCTCGTAGTTCACCTATCTGCTGTAACACATACAACCCAGCAACTGCAGAAATGCAGAAGGGAAGGGCAGAGTTATAGAGGCAACATGTATGTTAAGGGGATGAAGGGATGGAGAACCTGGATTTGGGGTTATAAAAGGTTGACAAGTGCAAGACCACTTAAAAACTGTCCAATCCTAGTACAAGATGAGATAGCAGCCAGAAATCATGTGGATATAATTTCTGACTGAGCTATAGCTCAGAAACACATGAAGCAAGCCATACATACTCAAACTGTCCACCTTCTAAACAACATAATTATGTGTCTGTTGAACAAACAACAAAGCGGTAGGTGCTTGAGGAGGTAATGTGAAAACTTTATTGCTAGCAGCTGATATGCAACCCATTCAAGTATTAGCATTTAATTTTTTAGCACAAATTTTTAAGATGTGGTCTATTTCCAAAACTGTTTAATATCTTACAAAAGTATTTTAAGGATTAGTAAGGCAAATTAAGGATCCAAGTACCTTTTTGCCTGTATTCCTGAAAATTGTTGTTGAAGTACCACTCTAATTCAGGGCCTGATGAGGAGCTGAAGGGATAACATTATCTCCTACCTACATAAGAGGATTAAAAAAAAAATAATCCTACCTTCAAATTAAAATTTCCTGTTAAAAATATGTACTATGAAACAGGAAATATAATGACAGGAAAAACAATGGCCTCTGATACCTTCTTATGTAAAATATTATGAGAGAAGATAGTAGTTGATGCCTCAGTTTTTTTAAATATTTACAAATGCTTGTCACTGGCAAGCTTTATCAACTGTTGACAGTGGGATTGAGTGCGCCCTCAGCAACTTTGCTGATGACACCAAGCTCTGTGGCTCAGTTGATATGTTGGAGGGAAGGAATGCCATCCAGAGGGACCTTGACAT
>JASSUY010024464.1:0-14582 GCA_032466535.1 Forpus xanthops
TGGAATGGGTTGCCCAGGGAAGTTGTGAATGCTCCATCGCTGGCAGTGCTCAAGGCCGGGTTGGACATAGCCTTGGGCGACATGGTTTAGTGTGAGATGTCCCTGCCCAGAGCAGGGGGGTTGGAACTGGATGATCTTAAGGTCCTTTCCAGCCCTAACTCTTCTATGAGTCTTTGATTCTATGAATTTCCTTCTTTCTTCCTCTATGCATGCTCAGGAGCACATAACCACCCTTTTGGTTTCTTTTAGCTATTTTACAAACCAGAAAGTCTTACCTGTGAAAGACAAGCAATTTAATTTGAACAATTAAAGAAAAACAGCTTAACTGGAACCCACTGCCATCATGTAAGTTTTTTTTCCCAGTGGTGCTTTGGGGAAATGATGGTGATTGGAGCCAGTGAGGATCTGGTTCGTTTTTCCAGACAGGGCTGCGCCCTGCAGTCATTAGTGTGCACGTTGAGCTGAAACTGCTAAAAAGATTTCCCAAACAAGGCCTGATGAAAAAGCTCAGAATATTGTTCTCTAAGAAAGGGAAATGCTGTTCCCTATAATGTCAGAGCTATTGAATTTTTATCGTATTTGAAAAACATTTCTTCTTAGGAAAATATATTGGAAGAGTCATATCATAGACTCTCCAATGCATTTAAGCTGTAAGTTTTCCTTCATTATTTCATGACACATGTTTCTTATTTTTATCATTTTCAATAGATTCCTCTGTCGGAAAAGTGAATGATCATTTCCAAGTAGAACTGGTACGTACCTTGATTTTAAGTTCAAGTAAACAGCGTCTGAACCCTGAAACCTGTTGCTCCCAAAAGCAGCATATAAATTTTGAGGGATAAAAGGAAATTTGGGGTCTTTATATGACTAAAGAATTTAAATCTTTTAACTCTGCTGTCTGAGACTTCAAGCTTTCAGCCCTTCTCAAATGTGAAGAAGACTTTCCTTTAAAATCTTATTGTAAAGCTTTAAATTCCCCACAAACAAATAATTCCTGGAAGCTTTAAAGAAAACAGTTGAGATTGAAACACATCTTATGGAATTTCAAAACCAAATCTCATTGACTTGTAAGAGCTACTTAAGGCAAAAAGTATCTATAGCTACATCTGTTCTTCTGGAAAAAGACAGTGGACTTGGAAATATCCCATCCTTCTCAGACAACAGTGATACTCTTCTCATGCAGTTAGTCATCTGAGGGTATTTCAAAGACTGAGGGTTTGTGCCGTGGGCTTCATCAGATCCTTTGAAGTTTCTCCCCTGCTGCATTTCAGTTATAAATTGTAATTTCAGCTTGTGGTATTGCTAACCTCAGAATACTCATTGTTTTCCACTCGGCTATTTTGGTACTTTACACATAAACTTAATCTCAAAATTAGGTTAAAAAGTAGTCCTTTATATAAAGACAGGCTTCTGCAGAGCCCTTTTATTTACTTGCTTGTTTGTTTGCTTGGGGGGAGAAGTTGGAGTTGCCAAGCCTTCTTCTATTGTAATTAAATGGTACATTTGGAGGCAAAAGGAAAATATGTAGTGGTTTGTTTATTCAGGAGGAAATGTTTGATTTAATTTAACAGGTTATATTCTTGAAAACAAACAGGAGCAAAAATAGATCATGAGCCAAATTCTGCCTTTAGCTACATTTGCAATCTGAAGTGATGCCAGAGCCGTGCTAGGGAGTGGGTCACTGAAAAACTGTGGAGGTTGTGGTGGGAGGGAGATAATTACCTCCCTCTGACAGCGAGAAAAAGTGGCCCTTGGTCTGCTTCTCTGCCAGCTCCAACCTCTGTCTGCACCAGAGGGAGAGGCTGGGGAATGTGCTCTATGCGTGAAGCTCCCTGGGCACAGCACAGACCAGCTGTGAACCACTGTGGAGAACAGGGAGTCTGTGACAAGTGAAAGATACCAGCTGAGGTCACCACTCTGAGAAAATACCCCATGGTCTTTGCAGTCACCTCGAACAGAGTGTGGGGAGTTCATGCATCTCTTCTCCAGCGCTGGCTCCCATACACAGTCTGAATGCTGCTCTTGGAGATACCCGTATGAACCAAGGGCCCGAAACAATTTCTGCATGTTGTCATGTAGGTTTGCCTTAGGATCCAGATTTTGTTCAATGAAAGCCCACTATTGCTTGGTCTTGGGGTACCTCTGCAATGAAGTGCCGCAGTGAGGAGCATGCTAGCTTCCTGATCCCAGGTAGTGTAGCACTATTCTGCAAAGCAGACAAGGACCAGTCTTGGAAAAGGCATAGGTTTGTGAAGGGTAATAAAACCTTAAAGATTTTGGTTGCGCTTAGAGTAATTCCTCCTCTCTTTTTTTAAGATAGAGACACGATGCCCTGTATGTATTACAGTGACAACATCCCATCCCTGTTTACCTTCCTTCTGAACTCCAAGTCTCCGTGAACACAGAAGCAGGGCAGAGGAGAGGGTGGGGAAGCATACAGACCATTAGGATGAGCCCTTTTTCTCTCTTCCAAAAAAACCTCAGGTCACAATTGAAGAATTTTAATTACCGTGAGTCCTTGCTGCATGTTTCAGGAAAATGGAAAATTACAATTAGGAAATAAAGAGGGGAAAGGAAATAAAAGGATTCCCAGTGTTTGTCATCTACTATCAATTGCTGTTATTCAGCTTTCCCCCTTTTTGTGTGGAATAAGGTGAGGAGAGGGCTTCTGATGTTGTTAGGGCTTGGCAACTTTAAAGGAGAAACCACTAGCAGTGGCCAGTGCACCAGAAGGTAGTTTTCAGGAGCTCTCAGACTGGGAGCAACAGCTACTGTTGAAGGTGCTCATGTTCAAGCTCAGCAGTTCTGTCATTTAAAGGTCTGATCCTCATCTCCATCCCTTCTTTACAAAAACTTAAACACTGGATAATGGCAGTTACTTAAGGAAGAATATAAACCCAGGAAAAATACAGGAAAACTACATAAAATACTTTCTTAGCCAGTTGCAGCTTGTGACCACCTTAGATAGAAGGGATGACTTGTATTAAATGGTATTTAATGACTTTTTCTGCCTTTTTTGTCATTGCTCCTTGAAATTACAGGAACTTCACAGGCTCCTAGTATTGTATAACAAGGAGCTTCACAGCTTAACGCCTTATGGTGCTGAGTACTTTCCACTGTTTAACTTTTGTTTCATGCCTCCTGATTTTTTGTGTCTTAAGAGAAAGTTGTTTGCTGCTTTTATTTGCTGCATCAGTCATGATTTTATCATAGTCTGGCATAAGCTAGTTGATATCCCTGCTCATTGCAGGGGGGTTGGATTAGATGACCTTTAAAGGACGCTTCCAACCCAAAGTGCTCTATGATTCTATGATTCTATGATAAGTCCTTTTCTCCCTTAATTTCTTTTCCCTGAGGAACAGATGATCTGGAAAATAGAGGCGGATGAAATCCTTCCAGGTATATTTAACAGAACATGCCATCACGAAGGGTCTCCACGTAAAAGTAAACAACCTTAGTCTCTGCTACAGTCTCCTTTCTTGAAGAAATGCCTTTGTGCAGGATAGCTCTTGAATTTGAGTCCTAAAAACAAGACCTTGACCTTCTGCCAGGCTAGTTAAACCAGCTTTGCAAGCATTATAAACCCTGGGCTGGTTCAAAGATTCTGAACAACTGTACATTGTTTTGAATCACAAGCGGCAACAAAACCTTCGTGTTACATTCCCATGACTACTTCAGTGAAGACTTTAAACTTTAGAGGAAAAAATTGTTACTTTCAAGGCTTTTAGATAAAAGTCCTACTTCAGGGAAGTATCTTTAATATTTGCAGTGAGTGTTTTTCTTTGGCTCTTCTTTCTTTAGTACTAATTGTACCTTATTTCCCAACAAACTGCAGCTGCCCTCCTGTTTTGGGGGGCTCTACTTTGCAGCCGTATTTAAAATATGCAGGGACTTGAAAGTGTCAGAAGGCTCTGAGATGTTATTACACAGTGACTCTACTGCTCCACCTGCAGGCCTGGGGCACTTTAAATGCACTTTTATGGATGCAAAACTTGCATTTCGGGGGCAGAGGTAGAACATCAGTGGAATTGAAGACCTGGCTAGAGATTCTATTGCTATTTGGTTTGGGAATACTTTTATGTTGGAGAAAGTGAAAACATGTATCTGGTGCCTATAAACCACACTGTTTGGTTTGAGTACAAGTGTTTCCTGACTTCACTTTACACTCATAGGCTGTTCTGGTTATATCTGCAAGTGCCCAGGAGGATTCTGGAAGACAACTTGGGGGAAAAAAAAAACAGCCTTTGCTGCACTCTCTGTAACAAGACTTTGACATGAGACCTTGGAGTGAAACCACACTTCATCTCAGACATAAATAGGAAGCTCAAGGACAGAAGGGAGGACAAAACCAGCTGGGAAACACTAAACAAGTCAGCCTGAACACCCACACCTCATTCTACTCAAGTGGCCTTGAAATGTGTTTACAGACAAAAGAGCTGTGAATAGTGCTATTTGTCTGTGCTGGGAATTACTGTAGGAAATCAGCATAGGAACCCAGAGTTAGTTTGTTACATTCACAGATCTTAGCACTTTGGTTTGCTTTCTGTAAAATACTACTGTTCTAAGAAGCTTTTGACAGCAGAGCCTTTCCTATGAAGCATCAAATTTAGTGCTGGCCTTATTTTAGTAATAAGCAAAGTAAAATAAAGGAGCACATTGCAAAGCAAAGGCACAAACCCCTCTGACTCTGGAACTGCTTGCAAGACAGCACTGATGATTGGACAAGAATCTGGTCATGGCCACACGGGAGTGGAAATGGTATTTTAGGTTCAGAGAGGGCTCTATCAAGGTGCTGTCATTGCTAGTCAGGTCTTCCCCTTTGCTAGGTCAGGAGAGATGTCTGCATTGCCCCTTGCTAAGCACAGTGGTAGGAGGTAGTGCTGTGATGAGCACCAGCTCAGCACCGTGCCTGGTTCTGATGGCTGCTCATAAATGTGTTTTCTTTACTGTTTGTTATGCAGCTCAAAATACGGTGTCTAACAGGCAAGAAAACTTGCAGAGTGCAAACGTGTAACACCCATTTGCCTGCCTTCACAAGCAGTTCTCACCTACATGATCTCTTAGACCTGTCTTGCTTGTGCTGCTCATTAGACTTCTAATCCTATAGGTGCAGAATCAGTGAAGCCTCTGCCAGGAATCAATAAATGCAAAGCAGCAGGAAGACAGTATGCAACCCATTAGATACCAGGTGCTGGTACCAGGGTGCTTTCCTGTATCATGCCAACAAACCTGAGAGGAATATCTGAAAAGGACTCCCTATATCTAGGGCCTTGTGTATCTGTGCAGTGTCCTTGGAACGTGGCTTTCCAGAATTGGATGTGATGTGGTTTTTAGCATCGTTACTAGAGAAACTAAGCAAATGAGCCAATTCTTGTTATCCCTCAGGCCTATGTCCAGGCAGAAACAGGCACAGTCTGAAAGAGAAGTGTCCACTGCAGCTGTGAGCCTTCTCCCAAACTTTCCTCTTCTCAGTGTAAATCACTTCTAGCCATCAACTTACTTAAGCTTCTCTGTTTCCACAGTGTATGTGTTATCCCCACTTGAGGGATACCAAAGTGGCATTTTGTTTTAAGTGTAAGTATGGTTTTGTGAACACCTGGTGTTTCCCATGTGAGATTCACAAAGAGTCTATAGCATAAAGCCTTTGTACAGATTATGAACCTACCTCTGCCTTGAACCCCAGTGTTTAAGATTCACATGGTGGAAAATTCCCAGTACATTCCCAGGGGAGCAGTGAGAAGCTCTTCTGTAAAAGACTGTTGTTTGAGAGATGTTCCATTACGTGTCAGAGAGTTTGAACTTGAACTAAACAATTTTGAAAGCACATCTATGCAGGCATGTGAGGCAGACTGGAATCTACACAACATACCTGCCCTCAGGGTGAGCTCTCCCCCCATATACCTGTACCTGACCCTTTCACAGTATTTTTGTGGGGAGGCATACACAGCAGGAATGATGGTGAGGGACAGTTCCTCTCTGCAGCACCTTGGGCAAGAGTGGTTCTGTGTGAAAACTGCAGAATTTCTGCTGTTAAAGGAGGAGGGAAAGAAAGCGAAACAGCAATCACAGCTGCTCCCTGCGCTGTTTGCACAGGAGTGGAGACCTCAGCGGGGCTCAGAGAATCATTAACTGCCCCTGCCACAGTTCCTGACCTCAAGGACACAGAGCCGTGGTGCACTGGAAGACTGCAGGAGTGCAGCAAAACAACTCTGTTGGTGCTGGGGGAAACCAGAGCACCTTGTCCATGAAAGCAGAGCTCTGCACACACTATAAAGCTGTATCCAGGTTTGCTCTGGCGTTCTTCATCCCTGATGATGATACAGCACAAGGATGTGAGCAATTGATGACCTAAAAACTTTCTTTAATTTTTATTTTTTTATTATTGTTTTTTTTTTTCCTTTATTGCTCTTTAAGGGAGAATTACCCCTAGATGTCTAACTGCTATATTTCTGACATTCTGGTCTAGTTGCCTAGTCTTCGAGGTCTTGTTTTCCTCACTGGACAATGTGCTCCCTATGCTCTGGTTGGTATCTGTGTTGCTGGGAAAATTAAACCCATCTCTCCCCGACAAATACCTGGCAGCTCCCCCACTTGCAGTGCAATCAATGAAGCCTCTTCTGGGCAAGAGCAGAAAGGAATTTCCTTTTCTCATGACCTTGAGCACAAGCAGGGCCATTATCTATGCTTACTTGTTTCTTGTAGCACACAAAGCGCAAGCAAAGATTGTTCTCTTGGTGTGGGGTGCATATTTCGACCTTTTTTTTCTCACTTCCCAGCCCAGGTAAAAGTAAAGAGCATTTGGGGAGATGGAAGGCAGATCCCCCCCCCCCCCCCCCAGACTGTGTGCCCTCACCAATGAACAGGTAGGTGACTGCTTTCTCTAAGGAGATCCCCCTCTCCTTTCACCCTAAGAGTCAAAATCCACCTATGCTCCCCTTCAGTGCTGGCATCCTATTTCCAGGTCAGAGCTTGTGGTTGCTGTGCATGGTGACTGAGCTGTGTGTGGTGCCTGAGCTCCCTGAGCTGACAAGTCCCATGACTGCAGCCCAGCTACCTCGCAGTGTCCTGTGCTCAGGGCTTCATTCCCCAGACGTCAGCCCAAGGCCACAGTGCCTTCCTCCTGTCCCCCATCCTTTATGTTTCCTTATAACACGACCTGGTTTATGGCATCCATGTGCACTGATATCCATTCAGCCAGAAAAATATCAGTGTTTACAAACTTAAAGGTCAGCGCATCGCCCTAAGCATGAGCAGGAGAAACAACCAGCCTTGCAGGACGACTGCTATGTCACTGACTGTAAGTTTACTTTTGTGCACAGTAAGCACCACGCTGAGTTTTCAAGGTTTGTTCTCACCTGCTTTTTTATTGCAAGGAAGGCGCAAAGTGCTGCCTGCACGCAATGCCTTCATGTAATGCAATTAACATTTTGACCACTGGATGTTACCCTTGCTCCAAACATCAGCAAGAGAATGAAGGACAAAGACTTCCTGGCAATGCAATCTAATTTTTTAACCTAAAGCATAGATAAGTAACCTGTGGGTAGGTGAATCACCTACTTATTGCCGCCCATCAACTGAAGATGAATAGTTAGAAAGCTATTACTCAGTTATAAGGGCATGTCTGCATCCAGGAACATGCAAACAATTCATTAAATTAATGGTACCGGACTGAAATTTTAGTAATGAAGTGGTTTTTAAAACCATTGGGCTTGGGAATTCTAGCACACTGCCCAAGGAAGTCAGATGGTTTGGTGCGTATTATACTAGTGCATGAAGCCCAGAGAAAAACCACATTTTTTTAGGTACCTCTGACCTCTTACGCTTCACTCATTAATCCCCCTCCCCTAGAAGAGGTAGCACGCCCTATGTGTGAACAGTCTATTCTAAAAATCTGTGGGTTTCTTATTATTATTCTAATCATATGCAAACATTTTTGAACACTACCCAATCTCTAATTATTTCTGCTGTCTACTACATGTCTGTATAGATCCCACACAGTTTGTGCATACAGATTTCACTGAAGTCTTCCTATTAGATGAGCATAGTTGGTACAGTTGAGATGTGCCTGGAGCAATTCATCACTTATTGATTGGCACCTCTGTGGAATACTTCCTTTATGCATAGCGCATTGCAGGAGCTCCTGTTTTCATCTTCCCCAAACAAGGAGAAGAGCCTTTGAATTTTGAATTTGAATGCATGGCAATTTGTCCACCCATAGGTGGGCTCTGTAAAGGCTGGACAATACATCCATCTGCAGGTGGACACAACCATTACTACACTCTACATAATCTGACAGAAGCTCCTTATGTGGCTGCAAACCAATTGTCCACAAAGGTGGTTCTGTGGTTTTGGGTGGTTCTTTTTGATTCCTCACATGTTGCAGGAAACATCCAGGAACTCTGCTCCCAGGAATGCAGTGTTTTCATATAGAATAACTTCATCTCTTATCCAGTAGCTTATTTATGCATTGCCCTGCCATTCCACAGTTCCAGTATCTCCAAGCAGGCATCTCGAAGAACAAGTTTTGCACACTTTTCTGAGATCACCATGTGATTCCTGAGCCAATTTGTCATGTCTGAAGAAACACCTGACTTGAAATTAGAGGTAAAAACTTCTCTTTTTGACTGAGTGTTGCCACTTTAAAAATGGCCAGCCAAAAAGTCTGAACTTTGTCTCATCCTCAGGAATCCCAATCCTTAAAGGCTTGACACTGAAAATAGTTTATTTATGAAACTTTCCCTCTCTCCATTTTGTATACTGTACTTCCTGCCTTGTCTCTGAAAGATTGCTGCTGGGCTGATGGGGTATTTTAACACAGAAAACGTGGGAGGTTTTTGAATTGACATGTAAAGGTTTTTGCGTATCTGAACCTCCTAATCTAACTCTGCTTGCTAGGGCAGAGCAGCCAACGTCTTTGGCTATGTCCTTGCCTGTTGTCATGATTTACACACTGGATAAACATGAGGAATAATAACAAAGTGTAGCTCCATAGTGCATAATCCTCAGTGCTTTAAATTAAAACTGTCTGCTGTGGACATGAGAGTGATTGGAGCAGAACTTTGCTCTGCAGGCACTTTTTTTGCCAGCCCATCTGTTGTCCCAAATACTAGGGATGGAAATGCCCATTTTGCTCATTTTGCTTTTTCTTTATAAAGTTGTTTTTTTTTTTAATTTATATTTTCTTTCTTGAGACTGTTGCAAACAGCATATGAAATGTTCAAACCAGGGCACAGCAGTGGAATGCATACAAGAAGCCAGAGCTGTATAAAATATTCAAAGAATGAATACATGCACATGTAGGTCAAGTAAAAAGAGGGATCCCTGCACTCCTTTCTTGGCTTTAACACATTGCTACTCCTTAGGAATTTGCATGGAATGTCTTCTTTTAGTACGCTTCAGCTGAACAGAGTTGGTGGCCTGACATTTGGTCTTTGGAGTCTTTTTCTGTGTGATCTGCCTCCTTCTCAGGTCAGTCCTCTTTCCAACAGCTTGAGGAAGCAAACTGAGCTTACTGTAACCCTGCATAAGATATGCGGGATACCCAGAGTGGAATAGGTCAAGTTGAAAGCATCAGATTACCTGATCCCCTTGAATTTAATCAGAGGCTGGTTTCTTGATTTCTTTGAATTGCCCATGAATTAATCAAAGTGAACTCTTGCCCAGATTACCTCTGAAATGTTTGGAGAGGTGATATCAACTGCAGGCCAGAGCAGCATTTACAACAGCTTTATCTACAGGAGCTTTGCTTCCTCCTCTTCCTTTCTCCTCTCTTCTGGATCATTATTTCCTGTTACGGGCTGGAAAAGCATCTGCTCTGGGAGAAGATGGAAAAATGGCACACAAATTACTGTGAATTATTTGCCTTTCATTAAACATTCCTTTGATCCTCCTTTCTTTCATATACAGGGCCAACGCCTGTATAGGAGAAGAGACCCAAGTCTCTTTTAAGGGTATCTAATTGTGCAAAATTCCCTGCACACACTTGTCTGTTTTTTCTTCATGCATTCTCTATGGGAGACTGCAGCAGTGACAAACCTCTTTGCCATACCTGAATCTTGCTAAGAGCAACCAATATGTGAGAGTTAGGATAAGAAAAATTTGAACGGCTAATTTCCCACAGCAGTTTGCCAACTCATGGAATGAAAACTGATAGATCAATAAATATAGATAGTCAGGTTTTTAAGCTTTGCACACAGAAATAGAGGTCTAACTCAGTGAATGTCTGAAAGCTGAATGGTTGGACACACTTGCATTGATCATTTAATGATAATGTAAAATCAACTATTTCTGAATTATTACTTTACATCTAAAACTTTGCAGTTCCCTCCTACCTCATGTAAAAGCCAGAATGGACTAAATACCTATATTGACTTCCACAGATGTAGGATCCCTGTAGGACCTGAACATCAAATGTCAATGTGCAGGTTTCAGGCTATGCCATCTGGTGCTCAGAAAGAGTTGATCGTGGGCATCTGTTGTTGCATCTTAGCAGCATGTAGAATGAGGATGGGGAAAAACATCTCTAGTTTTCCTGATCTTATGTTCCATCACAAACCCCATGTCCATTGCTATGTCTGGAACAGAGCAGCCCTGGACATTCCATCAGTTCAGATCCAGATGCTCTGATAGTGATTGCTTCAAACACCACCTTGGGCAGTCTGTTCCATATATCCCAGGGTCCTGCCTGCTCCCCCCTGCAGAAGTCCCTGAAGACCTTCAGGGCATCATGGCTGAAAAACTGCTCTCTGGGGGATTTAGGTCCCTGTAAATGTCTCTTCTCACCCTCAGAGGCAGACAAGTGGTAACAGATACTTGCTGGTTGAGGAGAGAATTGCTGCCTCCAAAACCAGGCAGATCGTTCCTTCTCCCCAAGGCAGTCACTGGGAAGCAGTAGGTCGGGGCTGTTCTGCCAGTGGGAAGTCCTGTGAAACATCAGAATGAACGCCTGGCTCAGGATTTTCCTGTTTGATTCTGCACACTCCCTATGCTCTTCTTTCTTCAGACCTACCTTAGGCTTCATCTCATTTACAACATGTGTCTGATTCTATGTGACTGCTCACTTCCAAATTGTTGATATTTAAGTAATATGATAAGCATTAAAAAGTTTCTGTATTTAATACAAAATAATTGGGCCATGTGTCCCCCTCTGGCTCTCAATGTGCCTGTTCTTCTACATTACTGTTTCTTATCTTAATTCTGCCACTATATAGCACAGAATGAATAAAATTAAAGCAACCACATTAATAGGAGTTTTTCTGCCTCCCTTGACAGGCACTACCATTTGTATGGAAGAATGGAAAAGGAGAGGTTGCTCTATATGAATTTCCATCCAGTACTGCTGGATCTGGCCCCAGCACAATTGTTCAGAGTTGTTCTTGTGGTGTCTGCTCCTAGAACTCAAAAGGTGCAAGGGAAGCCACAGGAAGTTTAATATTTTCCCATTATGTAGATCAGAGAGTTGGGGAAATGACACTGGCACTTTTCCTTCAGTGTCATTTATAGCTTTTGACAGCTTCCTGTCATCGATAAAGCATGTTATGAAAAGCAGAGTCAGCAGGCAGAAGACACCAAGTTATGTATTTATGAAAAGTATTATTCAGCTGTCACACAATGTCTCATGTAAACATCCTCACAAGTTTCTAGTGAAGCAATGTCATATATGCAAATGCTCTCTGTTTCTACTGTTACCTTTGCAGTGGCTATAAGGATACCACATCAGCAGAGAAAGAAGGGAATGAGGGCCCTAAAAATCAAATCCACTCTTCCTGGTTCATGGGTGACCCTGGCAAAAGCACAGGATCTAAGAATAAAAGCATAGCTGTATGAGAGCAGTGTTAACTTTCCAGATGTATATATCAGGTACTAAACAAATATTTAGAGGCACCATTTTTACTCCATTTCTCATGTGAATAAATGCTATCAGATTGACCTCCTTTATAAAACTCAACCCTGAACTCAATTGTGATGTATTATGTGGAGATTACTCAGACATCTCCTGTTGCAGTATGTACCCCACAATAAGCAGACATATATCTCTGCATAGTGGACTCACCACCAAAACCTTGCCTAATGAAGGTACACCCTGACTAGTTCAGGGACTGATTATAAGTAGCTGTGCAAGCCTGGGACTCATTTTGCAAGTCTGTATTTATGCTGCTCCTTGGGTAGATTTTACAACCTACAATTCAATTCCTTGCACTACAGATACATTACTGAAGCACCCAAAGCTAGGTAGTGTGAAGCTGACCTGGAGACACCACAGAGATGTGGCATTGCAGGTCCTTCAGACTGCCATGACACAACAGGGGGATGGACAACGAGAGGGACAGCAATAGAGTACCATGATTGACTGGGCCTGTGAAATGTGTTTCCATTTGTATCTGGCATTGTTTTGCCAGTAGAGATGACAGCAATAAGCTTGTAGAAGTGATCTAAAAATGGTAACACGTTCGTTTGGAAAATGAGTTCTGATCACAAGGCGTCAGATCTGTGGTGAATAGGTCTTGCAGCTTGATGCGTAAGCCACAGCGGTGTTTTTTTTTTCTCTAAATCCCACTTTTTCTTAGTTCTTGATTATATATGTCATTCACCTTGATTTTAATTCTGTTCTTAATGGAGCAGGGCTAATTAAGCTGTTTTGTCTCTTATGTACACATGATCCAGACAGGGGCACTAAACCTGTCATTAAAACTTCCCAGAAGGCAGAAAGATGAGTCTGAGGACATGATCAGTGTGTTCCCTCAACCTTCCGGATTGGAAAAGAAAGTGAAAAGAGTCAGAATCAAATCAAACACCATTTTTTTTTTTGCCATTTTCATGATTTTGGAGATTTTATCCTGTTTTCAACAGTGGCAAGAAGAAGGTAGCTGTCTAGGGAGAGCGTGTGAGCCTGGCCACTTTGTTCCGCTCATGTGCCCAGTGCACACAAGTACATTAAGGCTGCGAAAGGGGATGTTCTTGCCAATTCCTTTTAGTATTTATAGTCCTGTTGTCTGTGAAGAAGAAAAGACAAGGTAAATATAGAGAAGCCTTATGAGAAAGGAAGACTATTAGAGCTTTGTCTTTTTTTCTCCCCCCTAAAAGCCACCTCAGGGTGCCTTCCTCTGGCTGCTGGTCTCATGGGTTGTTTCTTGCCCTCCAGTGTGCTGCTTCTCCTGCTCTGCCCTGGGTGAGGGAACCATATGGTTTGCAGGCTGGGAGGCTGCAAGCAATGCATGGTAAGCAGCAAGCAGGGAATTCACTGTCAGCAGACCAGGCTGTTTAACTGTAGCTTCTATAACCTTTCACTGCACAGCACCTGGAGGTGCTCTGGAGAGAAACCTATAAACATCTAGTGGAAGGTACCAGAATTTACCCTGGCTTTGATAAATGAGTAGGTGTACCTTCCCAATGTTCTCTGATGGCTGCGAAACGGCGTAACTGCAGTGAGGTGGCAGTTGCTACAGAAACAGGTTGCTTGAAGAACCAAGCAATTAGGCTAGTAAAAGCCAAGGAAATCATCCATGTGTAAGTGGACTTCCTAAACATCCACACCTCCTGTTGTAGGCACATAGATGGAGTATGTACATAGGTGGAGTATTTATCATCAGCCAGTTCGAGATGTTCTTTTTTCCTGTTTTTCCTTTTTTTTTTTTTTTTTTTTGGGGGGGGGGGGGGAGGAGGATTATGCATCCTCTTTAAAAATGAAAGAAATGACCACTTAGAGACAGAGGAAGCTTTGCTAAAAGGTCTGTCTTCCCCTGGCCTTATTTATTATTTAGTTCTTCAGCCGACGCAGTTAATACCGCAAGGCATTTGGAGACTTCAGTTTGAAAGAAATATGCTGCACAAAATCAAGCTTCCTCACAGAAGCAGGAAACATCTTTAGAAGATAATTGCTTATTCACAATTAAATAACTTTTATTACTACTCTGTTCAATAAGGAGAAAGAGTGTGCAGCACGTCTTTATTCAAGATGGATGCTACACGGGTAGCCTGATTCCCCTCTCATTTTCTGTTTTGATGATAGTGAAAACTTCATATCAGTGAATTCACTCTAACTGTATCTTGGTAAACATAAGAAGAGAATTAGGTGTGTTATGTGTGATATTTTCTCTTAATGCTGAAATTGGTTGGAGACACAGAGCCCCATACTTCCTGAACCTAACTCAGAAGATAAAGCATGGAAGAGATGCAAAAGAAGCTATATACTTTGTCCTAGGCTGTTTTAAGTTAACAGTAGTAAATAAGACATTAAGTGGAAAGCACACTGGAGACACCATCATGTACTGCAATCACAAGAGGAATAAAAATAGAGTTCAGTGTTCAGAGAGAACAGCAACAAATATTAGTTCTTCACTCAGGTAAGAAGGTACTGGCTCCAGGCTGAGCAGTAAAACCATTCATATGCCTCTTGCCTTCACAGCAAACCAAATATTGCTCATAAAACTACTACGAAGATTTTGATCAAATGATTAGTCCAGAGGAGGGCCATGAGGATGATCAGAGGACTGGAGCACCCCCCTTACAGAAGATAGGATGAGAAAGTTGGGGCTGTTCAGCCTGGAGAAGAGAAGGCTGCGTGGAGACCTCATAGCAGCCTT
>JASSUY010024467.1:0-13256 GCA_032466535.1 Forpus xanthops
GCAGTGTTCAAGGCCAGGTTGGACACAGGGGCTTGAAGCAAGCTGCTCTAGTGGAAGGTGTCCCTGCCCATGGCAGGAGGTTGGAGCTGGATGAGCTTCAAGGTCCATTCCAATGCAAACCAGTCTGGGATCTCATCTCCATAACTGTGGCAATGGTTGAATAAGGAACACAACTTAGCAGTGCAAAACCTCTGGTGTGGTGAGTAGGGCTGAGGAAGAAAGGATTGCCTGGTGTTCTGATGGCATTGGAGATTGTCACAGCAGGAGTGAGCTGTGTTTGTGTTGTAGTCTCTATAGGACAAGGGACAGTCTCCATTAAAATGATACACACAGAAGGAGATAGTCTCAGTGAGAAGCTCTAAGGAGTAACCCTCCTTCCTCTCCTGGTGTGTTTATTCCCGCACATCAGACCCTGAAGTTGAGTTATCCTGCTTGCTGAGCTGTGCTGTGATGCAAACCTGCTGGGATAGCGTGTGCCACTGTGCTCAGGCAGCTGGAATTCCACTGCTGCAGAAAATAATGTGGGGAGAACAGCCCATAAATCCTGCCAGGCTTCCACAACAGTAGATTTACATACATTTACTTGAAGGAGATAAAGGTCTTCAAATTACATAGCTTCAAATTAGATTAGCTCTGTGTGAGTTTATCAATCCTCAGTGTGAGCGAAGCCATGGAACTTCTCACCTGCTGGGAGGCTGAACTTGTGCAAATGAGCTCTGCAGTGCTCAGGCCTCTTTGGAAGCTGTCAGGTCCATAGAGAGCTCTTCAGAAAGGGGCTGTACTTCCCACAGATTCATTTAGGTGTTCTCAAGCCGCAGGGATTGATGTATGTGTCATGTTCTGCACTGGATCAGGTGCCTCACCTATAGCCCCAAGGGAGGTGAAGGCTCTGAGGTGCAGACACCCAATATGAGGCAGTCCTTTTCTGAGGGGTAAGTGAAAGCCCTTGACTGAAAGGGGAAATGATGTACCCATGAGAAGGAGAATTCAGGAGTGAAGGCACCCACCATGGGTGAGGTAGACCCTGGAACATGTGTAAAGGCAATGCTAAGGATAGAGTCTGGGTCTCCCCTCTGTCAAAGCACCCTGCAACATCACAGTCAAATCTAGCACATCCTCTTCTGCTGCCCAGCTCGTCACTGGGAGAGTGTTAGATTTGCTTAAGAGTTAATACAAGTAAGTCAAATCTCATGGAATGAGTTAACTTGCACCCCTAAGGTTGGCTCCTTCTGCACATGTTGCCTAGGCCACTGCTTTAGAGACTTCACCTCTTGTACCTCAGGACCCTCATGAACAGGCTCTGTGTCCTTTACAACACAGAGTTGAACCGCCAAGGTATCCAGGTTGGAGCCTAGGCAATGGCAAAGGCTGATCCTCAGCAAGGCTCTGATCTGCCTGTCTATAACATCCAGGGCCACATCGTGCCTTATGGATGATTTGTGCTGGGCATAAAAAAAGAGCCAGTGACGCAAGTGGCTTGTTCAGGCATTCAGAAAGGGAGAGGGGAGGAGGACTGCAGCGTTTACAGCCCCTGGCACTGCTGCAGGGTTATACTGTGGGGTTGGCAGGGTAGAGAAATCACTGCAGGCAAACCTGAGGGAACTCGTTGGGTTTTTCTCACCAGAAAACAGAGCTCTATCTAAAGCAAATGCTTTCCTAAAATGAGGGTTTGTTTTAATCTGAATTGCTTTGGCTTTGGGGTTTAAGAAGTGTCAAAGCATTCCAATGGCACTAAAACAAAGTGTTTCTGTTACGACAGATGAAACTCTTGCTCTCTGATTCGATTGACTTTTTAATCCAGGCAGTATCTAAAGGACTGAACATCCCTGATATTCACCCTATGGAAACTCCAGTTTGCAGTGAAAATTCTCTGCTTTGATAGTCTCTTGCACAACAGAAAACAGTCAATTTTGCCCAGTTGGACCTGTTTCAGGCTGGCTTTGCTCAGTAACGGTCTCAGTGTAGCACTGAGCAATATCAGCATGAAGATTTGTAGATACACAGATGCAGGAGGATTTAAGAGGTGTCTGAACTCCCTGCCTTTGCTGCCTGCTGGAACCATGCTCATGAGTATCTCTTCTGGCTGTTGGCTGAACTTGGTTTGATTAAGCATGGCAGCACCCATAAATTGGAACATTTCTATTGGGAGTGGATTATGTTTGTGCTCGTAACTCAGGGTTTAGAGAATCACCTTTAAAATAGTGATTTCTCACTGCTCCTTGAGCTGTTCTTTAAGTCCCCCTTCTGCCTGTTCTACCTGGGGCTGAAAAGATGGAGCATGAAGCTTCCAGCACAGCTGGGAGCTTGTGTTGAATTGTGCTGGACTCAGCTTTAAGGCAAGACAATAGTGAGGTTGTGCTGGAACTCACTGTACCCAGGGCCTCTCTTGGAAAGCCCTCAGGGTGCATTTTTCCTTGCATTGGCTATTTCTATAGACTACTCCGCTGATTCTTGCCGATGCTGATGTAAATGTGTATGGAGACAGGCTGAGAACATTGGGAATGCTCACCCTGGAGAAGAGAAGCTGCATGGAGACTTCAGAGCAGCTTCCAGTGTCTGAAGGGGGCTACAAGGATGCCAGAGAGAGGCTCTTCATCGGGGACTGCAGCGACAGGACAAGGGGTGATGGGTTCAAACTGAAACGGGAAGTTCAGGCTGGAGTTAAGGAAGAAGCTTTTCCCTGTGAGGGTGCTGAGGTGCTGGCACAGGGTGCCCAGAGAAGCTGTGGCTGCCCCATCCCTGGCAGTGTTCAAGGCCAGGTTGGACACAGGGGCTTGGAGCAAGCTGCTCTATTGGTAGGTGTCCCTGCCCATGGCAGGGGTTGGAGCTGGGTGAGCTATAAGGTCCTTTCCAACACAAACCAGTCTGGGATTCAAACCAATCCAGCCAGTCAGGGACAGAGAACAGGGAGCCAATCTGCTAAATAAGGTTTTAGCCCAGAGACAGCCCTTTGTGTCAGCCATTTCCTAATACTCTCTTAAGGAACCTAGCAGCACAGGCTGCTTCCTCTTCCTCACAGTTCAGCTCAGTCTTTCAGCTCTGCAGCAAGATGTTTCCAACCAGAATCACATTTTGTTGTCTTCTTGGTACAGTGCCTTTTAATTAGGAACACAGCTGCTC
Organism: Forpus xanthops; assembly: GCA_032466535.1. Taxonomy (NCBI): domain Eukaryota; kingdom Metazoa; phylum Chordata; class Aves; order Psittaciformes; family Psittacidae; genus Forpus; species Forpus xanthops. The sequence goes on from JASSUY010024467.1 coordinate 3,121, forward strand.
TGGAAACATGGAGCTCACTTTTCAATGAGCACTCTGGAACGTGATTACAATGGATTAAAGCAGAAAGGTTGAGCAATTTATTCATGTGGCACTTAGAATGCAGTGGATTACTTCGTGCTGTAAAAATGATTTAAGAGAAAGAAGGAAAAATACCTTTTTTGTACTTGCAGGCCTTAAGACTGCCACAGGGGAGATTGAGATGAGCTCTTAGGCGCAAGTTCTTCCTTGTGAGGATGCTGAGGTGCTGGCACAGGGTGCCCAGAGAATCCGTGGCTGCCCCATCCGTGGCAGTGTTCAAGGCCAGGTTGCTTATGTCAAAGTTGTGTGTGGTTCTGCTGGGTACTGTTGGATTCAACTTGTCTTAGGCTTCAGAAACTGGCTTTGTGGTGATTCCTGGTTGAAATACGAAGGACCCAGAGGCAGTACTGGGCAGCTCTGCTCATTGAATACCTGCTGTGGCTGTGGTTTGAGCCATGCTGTGCACTGCTGAAGTGGGGAGAACTGGATGTGCTGCTCCGTCCTGGCGCAGGTGCAGAGCAAGGGCAGCTCTTGGTGCAGCTCTTGGTGCTGTTAACACACTTGGTGTCGTCTCATAGGATAAAAAAGGGCTGGAGCTGTTCACATACGGTGCTTATGGGAGCAGTAGTGCTTTGGAGGAGTCTTTGAGCAGGGTGCGAAGCATGAAGATTGTGTTTGACTGTAATTCAAAGCCAGGCAGTACCTTGCTTGCCCTTGTTTTGCTTGGCTGATGTAGGCGTGTTTTTGTTTTTACTCACTTTTCTCTCCTATATTGTCCCTTTTTCCGCAGCAATGTTGACTGCTCCATCTGCTTATTTATCACCCCCAGTTAGAACCTGAATTTCAATTAGCAATCTGCTTTGTTTAGCTTTGTCTTCGGCAAGGCATTGAAAGCTCCGACAAAGCTTTAGTACATAAAGCTACTTGTAATGCAGCTGTTCAAGCTCTTCCATCGTATCCACAAACAGAATGAATTCTATTGCCATCAAGATTTACCTGATAAATTGGGTTTAACTCTCCTGCGCTGTAGCGGATGGAAAGCACTTTAGCAATGACAGGTTTCAAATGACTGCGATGGAAAATGGTCTTTGCTCCTGAGATGTAAAAGAAACTAAAACCTCATGTGGTAGGAATCATTCATCCAGTAATGAGAAAAGCAGCCCCTGTGTTCCTGTGCTGGCTCCTAATGTCGATCCCTTTTGGATGGGATGTCACAGGTTAGGGGTGTGGAAGCAGAATGGAAGGGGCCAGGCATATGACAGGTCCCAAGCAGGAATGTGGCCCTCTGAACGCCGCTGATCCATGCTGGGTTTGATCCCTGGATCTGGATCCGCAGGATCCCCCACAGGAAGGGCTTCTCCGGGATGGATCTGTTGAGTGAAGGAGGTAAACTGGCAGTGAGTTGGGACTGGACTCCAAGGCCGACATCGTGAGCTGCTTCAGCACTATCAGTAACACGCTTGCCTGTTGATTTAGGATTAAAATGAGGCCGGTGCTGAAGCTGTCATTGACCCATGAGGGGCTCAGGGGTGCGATGAGCTGTGCGCAGGGCTCAGCCCGGGGGAAGCCGCGTTAATGAACGGGACCGCTAATGAGGGGCGGGACGTGGAGGGAGTCGCGTTAATGAACGGGACCGCTAATGAGGGGCGGGACTGGGGGGGAAGCCGCGTTAATGAACGGGACCGCTAATGAGGGGCGGGACGTGGGGGGAGTCGCGTTGATGAACGGGACCGCTAATGAGGGGCGGGACGTGGGGGGGGGGGCCGGGCCCGCGCTGTATAACCCGTCTCCTGGCAACGGTGGCGACGTCACTTCCGGGGGAGCCGCCGCGGGGCGCGGGCGAGCGCTGGGACAGGTGGAGTGTGGCGTTCGGCGCTGCTCGGGTCACAGTCGGCTCCTCTCGTCTGAGCCCGCTCGGGTCCGTTCGGGTCCCGCTGCGATGAGCGCGGAGCTGGACGGGGTCTCCGTGCACTCTTCCTCCTCATCCTCGGGCTCCCTGGGCTCGGCGGTGGGGCCGGCGCCTCGCCCGCTGTCGACCAACGTGCGGCGGTTGCACCAGGCACTGACCGCGCTGCTGAGCGAGGCGGAGCGGGAGCGCTTCATCCTCTGCCTCAATGCCTACCACGGCCGCCGCAACGTCTGCGACCTGGTGCGCTCCCTCCGAGCCCTCCTCGACGGGCCCCGCCGCCGGCAGCTCCTGCCGCTGCTCCGGCTCGTCCTGCCGCGCTCCGACCAGCTCCTCTTCGACCAGTATACGGCCGAGGGGCCCTACCTGCCGCCCCTCGTCCCGTCGCCGCCGGTGGTCCCCGGCGAGCTGCGCCAGGTCACCCTGCGGCGGAGCAAAGCCCACGAGGGTCTGGGCTTCAGCATCCGCGGCGGGGCAGAGCACGGCGTCGGGATCTACGTGTCCCTGGTGGAACCGGGCTCCTTGGCCGAGCGGGAGGGGCTGCGCGTCGGTGACCAGATCTTGGGTGTTAACGGCAGGTCCTTGGACAGGATGACCCACGCCGAGGCGGTCAAGGTAAGCCGGCTTCGGGCTCGGGTCTGGTGGCTGTGGTCGTTTCTTCCCCGCGCTGTGCTCCGTCCCGCTCTGCTCTCCCCCGGGGCCGGCGGCTGTGCGAGCCCCGTCGGGCGCCCCGTCCAGCTTCGCCCCTTTTGGGCACTGTGACCGTTCTCCCGCCCCGTCTCATCCCGGCTCTGCTCTATGGGACGCGGCGGTGAAACCCTGCGGCGCTCGGCTCGCATCGTGCCGGAGGGATCGAGCCCGTCCCGCCGGCGAACGGGGCGGCAGCCGCGCGGGGAGCCGAGCCTGCCGGTGTGTGCGGGCAGTAGCGCGCTGCCGGGGCCGGTCGGGCACCGTCTGCAGCTCTTCTTATCTGAGCCGAGACGTTCTCGTCTGTCACAGCATCTCTGGAGCGCAGCAGCGCTGCTTGTGTTTTCCTTTCAGCCCGGGAGGCTTGTGGAAGTTGGCAACCCGCGTGGTTCGCGTTTTAAGGCGGGTACTCGGGCTGCTAGACAGCGTTTTCTCCTCCAAAAGGTGGGTAAACTGAGGCAAGGAGGAGGAGAGCAGCCTCCCCAGGACCGCATAGTGCCCGAAGCACTGGCAGATCCTAGATCCCCCTCCAACTGTATCGAGGAGAGGGAGAACAGTTACACAACCGAGGTGCTCTTCCAGCTGGGCAGCTTTTCCCTGTGGCCCTATTCCTGTAAGTTGCATCAGGGTGCTATGAATAAAAGCTTTCCTGTGAGGCTAGGTGTGGGAGTGCCGTTAACAGTGGGATTTTCCCCTAGAACTCGGTGTTTTGAGCCAAAGTTGATGTCCGAGTGGCCCATCCCATTCCCAGAGATCATCTTGTGCCTGGTGGGCTCAGCATGAGACGTTCCCATGGCACATCAGTGCCAGGCACAAACCTGTTAAGCTGAGGAATCAACTTGTAGGGCAGCAGTTTGTAAGGCAGAGCATGGTGAGCCAAGGTCTGGGCTGACCAGAGTTTTCCAGCTGTTTGTGCTGTAATTTTCCCATAGTAAGCTGAAGCGCTGCTGTTTGCAGCCTGCTTCGTGTGGTGCATTCCTCTGACAGCGCATTCATCATGCACAGCTTTGATCAGCATCTTCAGAGCCAGCCTGTGTGGTCCCTGCCCTGGCTTTAAACCTGCACCACAGGCAGGGCATGTCTTCCAGGCTGGAAACGAGTCCCTGGTAATCCTGGGACCAGAGAAAGGATTTCATTGAATCCCAGCCTAGTTTGTATTGGAAGGGACCTTAAAGCTCATCCAGTTCCAGTCCTTGCCATGGGCAGGGACTCCTCTCAACTAGAGCAGGTTGCTCCAAGCCCCATCCAACCTGGCCTGATTTGTAGGAATTCCTTTGATTTTCCTTCCTGGTGCTATGGCAAGGGTAGTGTAAGGGCTTTTAGAAGTTTGTCTGCAATTTTGTGTCCTGAGGATTGCAAAAACAGCATCAAAGTGCTGTATTTTGGCTGTGGCATTGGGATGGGTAGAAATGAGGTGTCAGGAGTGCTCTGGTCTGTTAAATGGCCTCATCTCTAATTCATCCCAGACTACTGGGTAATTCACATCACTTTGTTTGTTCTCTATTACAGTATACATGGTGTCTTTTAGACACAATTAATACTGAGTGAAACTAAGTGCTTCCTGCACAAAAATCATTCCTTTAGGATGTGGGTTGCCAAGGGTTTGCTCTGTGCCACTGCATGAAAGAGAAGCTTAGAAATGGTCTACTTGTGTGCTGAACTTCTTCAAATGACAGCTCTGTCACTCACCCAGTTGTGCTGGCATCTTGTAGAGCACCTGCACTCTTATAACCTATGGGAAGGGTTTATCACCCACACAGTGGTGGGAGAAACCCTTTCTCTGGAAAGGGTTGCTGTGATTTACAGGACAGCGCTGATAGTTCCTCCCTAGGGTTTAAGCTAAAGCCGGTGTCCTTGCATGCTGCATTGAGGAGTGGATTGCATTCAGTGATGTTAAAGAGCAGTCTTTGAAGGATTTCCCTAGAGTTAAGATCTGAATACCTCAGCCTGATGGTCTGGACATCATGCAAGGTGTCAGAGCTGTAGGGAGGAGTGGTGGTTATGTGCAGGGCGGCTTGCCCCCAAGTTCTCTGCATCCCCTTCAAACCTGGGAGCTCAGTCTCAGTGTAAGTGTTAACAGCTCCTCAAAGGCTGCTGGCTGTGATCTGGTCTCCCTGAGCAGGACAAACCCCACCATGACCTGACACCCTCACTGATATCTGTTGGTCTGCTCTGTAGTGGATTGATGGAGAGAGAAACAGGATGAAAACGGCTGGGTTTGGTCCTGGAATTTCCATGTACCCTGTACTTGAGTTCAAATGAGGAAAAAAAGAAGGTGAGCAGAGGCTTTCTTAATACAAACCCATGGCTGCATAGCTCTCAGATGCTGTCTGCCTGCTTCAGATGGGGAGATGTGAATTCTCCCTCGGTCAGAAGCTGTCTGATTAAACTGCAGCTCCCATTTCTGTGTGTGGAGGATGCTCCTGCTCTCCATCTGTCTGAGCAGGAGCACGTTCCTGTGCTGCACTTCCATCTTGCCTGACCTGCAGCAAGAAGCTGTCTGTCCAGGGCAGCATTGTTATTCATAATATGCAGAACATGTTGTTATGAGAGGAGTTGTCAGAGCTTGCTCTTCAGGGCAACTGCAGAGATGGGGAAGGCTTTGACTTAGGCTGCTCCTGGCTACGTTGCAGTCGGTGGGTGAGCACCACAAACTTACTGGAGATCAACTTTGTGCCTGTCAGGGTGCTCGGGGGTGCTCAGCTGCAGGCATGAGGCAGCTCTGCAGATGGAAGATGAATGAACACATCATCTTAGCTTGCTTGTGTGATCTAAGAGCGTTCACGCTAGGTATTGCGTTCATTGTACAAGTCAAGGTAGCTCACTTGCTGCCTTCTCATGCCTGGCCATACCGCAGTACCCCAGCACCCTGTGAAGGAGAAGAGAGGCACTAACTGGAGCAGGAGCAATTTCTGTCTTTTCAGGCATTGCTCGGAGCTGTGATGTACCAAAAGTGGAATCCTGGCACTAGATGACAGCTACCATAACACTGTACAAAGATGCAAGTTGGGAGCTGCATCCCATCCCAGCCAACAGCTGATGTGTGCTTTGTCACTGCTGCAATGGGGCTCGGGGATGTTTTAGTGTAAATAAGTTTGAAAAGTGGAATTCTGCCTTAAATGAGAAGATTACCTAAGCACTCCAAACCCATTCACTTAATGACCAGCTTCTTAACCTTTATGCGAGTAGTACAGTTTTATGCCTTGCCTGCTTCGTGCTTGCTGTTTCATCCAAATCAAAATGAAATGACTCCATTACAATTATAGCTCTATCATTCCAGCATTCGAGAGTGCACTTCAGTAATAGATCACTCTAATTTGAATTATGGGGTAAGTGAAGAAGTTTGTATTGGCTGTCATATATTTTTAGAGCTTGCTTGGCTTTCAGCAGCCCTTCTGCATAGCACAGGGTTGATATTGCTGCAGTTGTTCTGAAAGTTTGCCTTGATAAGCTGCAATATTTTACCCAATATAGTTAAAATTGAGGTGCTTGTGTGTTTAGACCATTGAAACACTACACAGAGGGGTAGTTCTCCTCTGCTCTGGGATTTGCATTAAGCTTACACTCCCTTTCTCCTGACTTTTGTTGCTTTGCAGTGGGGTTTTATGTCCTTTGCATCATTTAGGGAGGAAGGGGAGAACAGAAAGTGTTAACATATCATGACTGATGGGTCATTCCTGCTTGAGGATTTGGCTTTATGAACTCCACTAGCCCTCAAAAGAGCTGCAGTGACTCCATCGTTTACCCTGCTGTGTCTTTCTGTGCTGGCAGCAGGGCATATCTGGATGAGCTTGATCAAAATCCCCTCAACTAGACTCATTTGTGTGTGTTGGGCAGGGAGCATGGTTCTTTTCATCTTGATCTTAATCTGTGGTAGCTTTGTGAAGTGGGTTTATTCTGAAGGGTGTGAGGTGGGTTGAGCCCACCCTATGGGGCTCTTCAGAGAGGCTATGGGGCAGGGTTTGTGCATGGTGGGGCTGGAGAAAGCTTGTGATGACATTGGATGGGGCTTGGAAGGTGTCCCTGCCCAGGGCAGGGCTTGGAACTGGATGAGCTTTAAGGTCCTTACTCAGGGGGTTTCACCCCTTCCAAACCAGCCTTGCCCACTCCTCCTTGAAGTTGGTGTTGAAAAATAATGAAAAGGAGGTTAAAATAGTTTTTCTTGTTACCTTCTATTCATTTGGACTTTAAGGGTGGCAAACAAGGTGATCCCTTCCAAGGAGGTGATATTTCATATGCCGTCAAAAGAGCTCCAGCTGCTTCTGGTACTGCTAAAAGACCAGTGAGAAATGACACAGGAGCTGTGCAGCCTTGAGCCTTGAAGGCGTATTTAGAGGGATTTTACTTTCCAGGCTGCTTAAAGAAGGCAAATCTTATTTCATTGTTTCTTGTGATGCCCAATGAATTGATTGTCATCATCTGAGACTGCTGTTTTGCTGTAGTCAGTAATCACCACTGCTCTGTACAGGCATTGGAACAGCCTGTAGGAATGAATGCATCTTGGTTTGGTTGGGTTTTAACCCTTGCAAGTACTTGGAGTTGTAGACCATCACACACAGTCATGGGATGAATGAGGAGTGAAAGCAATGCATCAGTCCCTGGATTCCATAAGGATGCCAGGCTTGTTCCTTTAAGTGCCTGCTTGCTTATGTCTGTATTTTTAGAAGGCACTGATCCAGAGGCTAAAAACCTGTCTGCTTTCCAAGGGATCTCAGGTGGCTGGAGCATGGAAAAGAAGGATGTGACTGGCATCTCCCGTGGTAGGTGCAGTGGTAATCTACTCCTTGGTCTCCAGGTCTGCCTAGAAACACAAACTGCCCCACAACCTGCACACAAAAAAGGCTATGCAGCTTCAGATGCAGGTGCTGTGCAATGCCACACAAGATGCTCTACTTTTTCTGTCCTGCAGAGAGTTCCCATTTTCAGTTCTGTAGCCAGCTGAGCTCAGGATCTCCTAGGGAAAAAAAGGAAAGGAAAAAGGACGCTCTGGAACCTGGAGGCATCTGCATTTTAAATTGGTTTGAGTGCCCCTTGAAGGGAAGGGCACATGGCAGTGACAGTGTAGATAGGATAAGTGATGCTCGTGGTTACAGAGGCAGATCTGATGACATGCAGTGGAGCAGGCTGGACCTCACCTGCATGTCAGGTGCCCAGCAGCACGGCTGGGAAGTGATGCTTCATCCTCACTGTGAGCTAATCTGAGCTAATGAAGTTAATACCCCGTGTAGCTGAGAGTGGAGGGAACTTGCACCTATAGAAAGCATCTGTGGGAATGCAGACTCTAGCACTGGAGTTGGGAGCAGGTTGTATTTGCTGCTCTGCCACTAATTTCCCTCAATGGGCAAGTTACTCAGTCATCTGTTTCCCTTCATTACACCAGCAAATCACAATCAGCCCTAATGAAATCAAATGACATTATACTGATGTGAAAGATGAGAATGAGGTCCTTAATCTCTCCTCTGCTCATAATGCAGGGATGATAGTACTTGGCATTGGTGTCGGCTCTTCATGTTAGGGCATCCTTGAGTTCTTCTAGTGTTAATGTTATTTACTGGGCTCCTTGTAGATAAACAGTTCTGCCTCAGTAGAGCAATTGATAAGATAACTCCCAGGACAAAACCTTCTTTCCTTCCAGTGTCTATTGGAAGAAAACAGAAGTGTTAGCATGCAGCATAGCTGGGGAATCAAAGCATCTTTTACTCAGTTCCTCAGCCCTCAGGGGGGGATGATAGATTTTGTTGACACCTTCCTCAATGTCACATTTGCTTGGAGAATTGGTCAGCTCCAAATCCCCTCACCTGAGCTGACAGCACATCTGCTAAAAGGATTTGGCTTTGTTTCCTTTGACTGGGTGCTCTGTGAATGCTCCCTGTCGTGGACCACCAAGCTCTCAGTAAATGGAGGTGAAACAGGGACCTGGGCAGCCTGGAGGAGTGCTGTTCCTGCCAGCTTCTTGTTCAGGAGCTGCAGCTGAGCCTCTGAGGTTGGGATGTGCTGGGAGAGCCTGTGTATCACAGGATCATGGAATGGTTTGGGTTGGAAGGGACCTCAAAGCTCATACAGTTCCAGCCCCCTGCCACGGCAGGAACGCCTTCCACTAGAGCCTCTTGCTCCAAGCCCTGTATCCTCAGAACTTAGTCAAATGTTTTGCTCCTTTCCCCCCATTGATTCTTTCCAAGTTGTTTTTTCCACCAACTAATGAACCATCCTATGGTTCTTTATTATGGGTTGGTTTGTTGGTGGATCTTGTGATGGTCTTCACCATGGTTTGATGTGGATTGGAAAGAGAAGGTAACAGAGGAAGCGGAGGCAGTGCTTTGGTTGAGATTCCATTCATGCACTACCACCCGTCTGAAAGCACCTAAACAGCTTTCTAAGCTTGGAATAATGAGATGTGGCCTCTCCTGCTCTGTTTTAAATTGTTGTGGGCTTGCTTATGGGTATTCTGGGCAGTGACCAGCTTTGAGGCGGGGGGGGGGAGGTTACAGAGCTCTTGTCTCAAAGTGGGAATGAGGGATGTCAGCAACTGGAGAGAGAGAGCCTTGGCGCTAAGTTTTCATTTAACCTCTCCAGGTAAAAGGCACACAGGCTTCCCGGTGCCTTGGGGCTAAATATGTGCAATCACCATAATTACGCATCAATTTGCATTCATTTGCATAAGTGCCACTACTTGAAAGCTGAACTGCTGCCACCTTTGCCTTGGAAGAGGGGGAGAGGTTGGACTGTGCCTCCCGCAACTCCCATTAGTCTTCCTGACAAGGAGGACATCTCACACCCTCCATCCCCTGTGCTGTGTCACCCACCGCGTTCCTCTCTGGTTCCTGTCACCCAGAGACCCATCTGGAGTGTTGCTGCTTCCTGTTATCCCTCTTACTGATTTCTCTCTCCACCTGCCTCTGTGTCACCTTTGTCTTGTTTCCCTTGTCTCTGTCCTCCCCATGCAGGGATGAACTGTTTGCAGGCATCAGTGCAGACCAGTCTCCCAGTTCCTCTGCATAGAAGCAGTTCCCTGCTTGTTGCCAGGCAGGATGATGGGGATACACTTGATCCAAAGCATCTTATTCGCTGCAGCAAACTGTGGTCAGGGGCTGGGGACAAATTCTCCCTATTCATTTGTACAGCACTTGACAAACTTGGCCTTAACCAAGGTGTGTAGTGGGAGCTGAATAGCCTTGGATTTGTCCTGTATGCAGAGGATCCCTTTGGGGACAAGTAGTGCTGCTGCCTGCTGTCTTGTGCTCCATCCTTCCTGCTGCAGAGGAATCGTTCAGCTCATGTCCAATCCACCTCCTTGTAGAAGGTCTCAGTTGTGCCCCTGCAGCCCCACTGTCTGTAGTAGACATAGGCATCATTCCTGTGGGCACTGATATGGGTTTGCTTGGTGTAGCAAAACCCACCAGTTTAGAACTACCTGGGTCCAGTGGAAGTCTTCAAATGCCTAAAGGTGTTCCAGGAAACCTGGAGAGGGGCTTTGGACAAGGGCCTGTAGGGACAGGACAAGGGGAATGGCTTTAACCTGCCAGAG
>JASSUY010024469.1:0-12598 GCA_032466535.1 Forpus xanthops
CCCATCCCCCTGGGACTGGGAAAAAAGAGGGGGGGGGTGAGTGAGAGAACTGTTTGAGGGCCTTAAACCACAACAAGAGGAGAAAGCAGTATTAATAAAATATTTTTCTTTAGTCTTCCTCCTACTCTGTCACTTATACTACCTTCTTTAAAGTGTTAGTATGTAGTGTTAAAGTCCAGGGTGTTATAACTTGTTTTGTAATAAGAGAAGCAAGTCTCTGCATAATGCTGTCCTTATTTCCCTAACAATCAGAAATTTTCCAATCTTCCTGACTTTATTATCCAAATCTCCATCATAATTACAGTGACTTCCAAAAGCATTAGTTTTGCTATTGCATTACATAACAGTATAGCAGTATAAGAGATACAGATTAGTTAGACTTTTTGCATAAGGGTTATATGACCTGTAGAAGACACAGGAACTGAACTAAGACCTTTGTAATCCTCCTGGTAATCTTTTCCTCCTAGCAGGGTTCTGACAGGTACTACTATTAGAGATACTGTGGGAGATATACTGGTGTAAATTTTGCCATAGTACATATTCAATTCATTTTTCAGCATGTTACTCCTTTGGACTGGGGTCCAGACCCAGACCTTGTACTCCAGAGCAGTCTGGAGGGGGAAAGGCAGATACAGGAACCTATGCCATTTGGCTGAGGGGTCAGTGATTTCACTTTTCTTGATTCTCACTTGTCATTAGATTATCATTTTAGTTCAATATACTGCATTAATACCATCCTTAAATTTTTTAACAATTAACCTACCAAATTCATTTACAAGAAGAAAATCTTGCAAGCAGGTATTTGAGATGGATTCTTGCTTGCTGTGAAACTGCAATTTGATGGAAACAAGGAAACCCTGCAGTACGGCCAGCTACTAGTATCCGTGGGCAACTTACACCTTAGGCACCAGGAGTTTCATTCTTTGCTAAAGCAACAAACTGCTTGGAAAGGCAAAATGATCACATGTCTGGATTTAAATACCCAAATTAATTCTACTAAATTATAACATTCAGAATTTAAGAAAGTCTATGAGTATGAATTGAATATCATACAATAAGTAGAAATAAGTTATAATGATGGTCTCTGAAACTAATGTAGATTTTTGAATACACTTTCCTTCTTTGGAGGTTGTATTATTAGCTTGTTTTTATCCAGTTGACATGATGATTGACTGATGGTGTGAACATAGCCAAAATACTTCCACAGTTACTAGATTACAATGAATTCTGTTCATCCACTTTAACTTTGGGCTATTTTCTCACAAACTTTCAGCTCTTGCAGTTTCCTCTGAAAATGTTTCCTGATGATTGATTTCAAAATACATTTCTGTAATCTGTTTGTGGGTGCCCATGCACTAATCTCCTTGAGTACCCAGAAGTCATTGCACCTGCATGCTTTGCTGAGGACCAGCCTTGCAGAGATGAAGAGGCGGCCATGAGGGGAAAAGCTGCTCAGGAGTCGGACTGAATTATTAGTTGGACATGGTAGTATAATTCCATTTACAGTGGGAAAGAAACATGACAGGTTGTTTTAGTTTGTAAGGAAAGACAGGAGGGTGTGTTTGTACAACAGTGGTGCTCTCTGATTTATAGTCTCTGAACCTGCATACCTGGGTGAAGCTCAGGATGCTGTGATCAGTCCATATAAGCAAATCTAAATGTATTTGATGCCATCATGTCATGAGTGGAGGATGGAGCTGTACTGAGGAGTATCTTCATGCATTAATGGTGCATTAATGACGCATTAATGTTCACTTCCCATTTTACTTGCAGAGATTCAGTCTGTCTCTGCTTGTAAGAGTATTTCTATATTTTTTTGATGAGAAGCCTAAGAAAGTTCAATATTACTGAATCTTTCAACTGAAAAAGTGTGCTAGATGTACTTATAATATATTTTCATTTATCTTCTGTTTTTCATCTGTGCTTTGATAAACAGAGTTAACACTTCAAATCAAAAATTGCTTATTTCCTTGAAAATCAATGCCAGAAGCCCTGTTGCAGCAACACAGATTCAGGTTCAGGTTTTTAATTTGTATAAAGCCCAAAAAGGATTCTATGTTTAATTATTTAAATATTTAATTATTTAATTTTATTATGTAAAATGGTAGGATTCAAAGTTTGCATTTCTTGTAGTAATACCACATTCTGATCAGACATTAGAGATTGTCTGTAAAAACCTGGTTAGATGTTTGTACCTAGGTTTAGATACGTTACCATGTTCTCCCCAGGGATCTTTTCACTTTCCCCTTAAACTCCCTGCTGAAACACATTTTCACTTCACAAATAGAATGAATGAAAGCATCTGTTACATTATTATGTTATCTAAATATATTTAAATTATTTAAAAATGAAGAAAATCTAGCTATTCTTTCATTAGTTCAAATGGTGTCACTTGTTCTTTCAAAAGTAGTTAGCCACTAAATGGCTGAGACCTTTTGTGAAAGCCAAGGATAAGTGCTTTGATTGCAGCTGATAGTGGGTGCTTCCTGAGTGCTGTGGGGAGAATCTGACTCAAGAAGTTATTTTGCCAAAGGTGAACCTGGCCATCCTCATGTCAGATACAGAACTGGTCCTGGAGATTATTTCATTGACAGCCCATGTGAAAGTGGATTGAAAAGACAAGTTTTGACTTCAGTAGAAAAGGACACCAGGCCAAAGGCTTCAGCAAGAGGAGAAAAAGTTATTTGTCTTTAGCTCATCTTTAAACCTCTTGCAAGTTGCCTGCCGGCAAGCAGCTGCACCTATCCTGAATTACATGCGCCATACCTGTAAGTCATGCAAACATCCCTCCTAATACATTCTAGATGTACAACTGTAACAAGCAATTAGTAATTTTGGAATGTAGTGAAAATAATGGATTTAGGATACCTCACAGCAATGCTTTGCATCATATAAAAATAAAAGCTCTGCAGAGTTCAAATTTGCTATTCTATTACACCTCCTTCTCCTGATTGCATAAAACCTACTGCTTGTTCAAGGGCCAGAAAGTACTAAGATTCCAGATCACAGCATGCAGCCCACTGCATATTCACATAATCACAGTTATATATGAGGATGCAAGCCCATTCTGGTAATATTCAACTTCTATATCATTTTGATTAATTTACTTTTTTTCATCTTTTCCTTGTAAGATTCTTTTAAATAAATTAATGTAAGTCACCTGGAAATGGAGTACACTAAATTATTTAACTTAGTGCATTAAATCTGTTTTAGTCTGTATGCATTTATTATCACTGTTAGTCCCTAAGAAACACTTGACAGTCTTAGCAAATAATGATGTATAAGCACGAATCTGAAGCTGAAGTAATAAGTATGTTTGGTTTTATAACAGTTGCACTAAGGGATAATTCACTGTTGACCTCATAAATAAAGGAGCATCATGGGGAGCCTGACTCTCTCCTGGGGCTGCTGACCCCTCTTACCATACCTGCAACCCAGGAAGAAGTATTTGGTTAAAAAAAAAAACATCTCCTCAGGAGAAAGAGAAGTACCAGGAGCTACTGGGACTGTGGATGGCACTATGAGGAGGGGACTGGTGGCAGTAGCGAACATGGCAATGTTAGGTTTATACAGTTGGACTTGGTGATCTTAAAAGTCTATTTCTTTATGCTATATTCTATGAAGTTTTGCTGTAGCTGTGCTCTTCATTGACATACCTCCTTTCCTATGTTACCATTCAATTACTATGTAGCAGTTGTAATAGCAAGAGAAATTAAATGTCCTCTATTGTACCCTGTCATACTATTTTCACCTCCTGCTGGTAAGAAAATAGAGTCTTTTTTCAACCCTACCATCCCCTTTGGTACAGTTGACCTGTGCTAGGGATGTTACAAAGAGGATGAGGCTCAGCTGCAGAAACCAAAGGGAAGTTGAAGAAGGGTGGACTGATCATATGTAGAAATGAAGTAAAATTTTTACTAGCTATCTTTGCACGCTTGACTTGAGGTATCTTTTGTACTTACCATGAAGTTAGTGCAGAGCATGAAAGATCTGTGAAAGCTGATGCTTTTGTGAGGCAATTATGATTTTTTTTTTTCTTTTGAGGAACATTCTTTATAATTTTCATCCTTGGATTACAGTAACAGATGGTGAAGAAAAGAAATATTGCATTGCCAAGATAGGTTGATCTTGGCTCTGCTCAGCTTGTTTTACCTCAAAACCAGATGAGAAGTGGCAGTAAGGGAAAGAAATTATGAATATGTACACTTTAAAATATTTTATATTACAACCACTAGGGACCATCCAGGAGGTGCAGTCAGAAAAGACTGCGGATATACAAAACACTGTTATAAAGGTACTGACACCAAAACACACAAAGTTGCTTGAACTGCTGCATTAAACTTATCACTTTACTCAATGCTTTCTTGAAGGCCCAAGCTCCTTGTAAATAGCATCTTTGCTTTTACATGAGGAAGGCAATCATGTCAGAGCAAAGCTTCTTTCAGCCATAGTCTGTAAGACCTCTCAAAAAAAAGACAGTGATATTTTCTGTCTCACTGACACCCACTTCACTTCTTCATGTTGAATGGCTTCACCTGGAGAACCAGAGGGAGAAGGAAGGGCTACACAGCCCAGGAGGAGGGGTAGAGAGACGACCTCTGGGTAGATCTGAACACTCGTCACTCTTTTTTTATGGCATAGAGAGACCATGAAAGGGAATCAGCATAAAACAAAAAAGCAAAAAAAAAATCTACAGAGGACTTTATGTTTCTCTTGTAAATTCTCCTACAGAATGAGAAACTATAAAAAAGCAAAGCTCTTGTGACGGGCACTGCTTCTTGCTGTCTGTCCTGGTCAAATTCCCAAGCTCAGCAAGAGGTGGAGAGGTTTTTAGGTAACATCTGGTTTTAACTGTCCTAGAGGCATGTTATTGCTTATGCTTAGCAAGAACATTTGAACGGGCTAAAACATACCTGGAACAGCAACAGATAGATACCCCCATAACTGTTCCTAGGCATTTTCTGATTAAATATGGCACAGCTGCTCATGGAGGGAGTTCAGTGGTGGTATGGCTGAGGAGGAATAAATCTGCAGTGGTGCAGCATAATTTGCCTGGACAAGTAGAGCCTTTTCAGCACATCTTGATTTCTATTTTTAGTTATAAGCTTAAAAACTACAGCTGGTAAATTAGGTTAGTTAAAATATGCAAGGGAAAAGGACAAAAGAAACTGATTTTTTTTTTTAGACTTCTTTTTTCTCATTTCATGTACATTTATTATTATTACTACTTTACAGGTATTTAATATATTATTAATGACTTACTAAAATGGATAGAGAAACCTGACCTGTTTTGGAGGTGTGATATCTGTTCAGAAGGAACAAAAAAAAAAAATCATGTTCTAGTGCTATTCAACATATTTTTGTTTCTGAGTTCCCCTGCTTTATCTCACAAGAAGACTTTTCAAATGAATTCACTGAAAGTTCCCTATAATCAAGAGAACAGCATGGTATTTATTTCACGCTAATAATTTGTGACTTGCACATGGAGCTAATCTATTTGCAGGGAGCGATATGTCCTTAAAGCCTTTTTGAATACAAGCAATGTGGAGAAAAAGATTAACTAGGCTTATGACGAGAAAAATTTCTGTAAATATTTTGGTGAAGGTATATGGCAAGGAAGGTATTTCTTATGTCGTTTAAAAGAATTGCAAACTTTCAGTCTTCCTTAATGTCTCTTGAGTGGGACTGTTTACAGTCAAGGACTTCTAAAAATGTTTTACAGTTTCAATACATTTAAAGCTACTGGAAGAAATTTCCTCTAGGCTGTAGTATAATCTAATATAAATTGCTATTAGAATGAAATTGTCTTTCATGATTAGCATAACTATACTGTAGTCAGAGCTGCTTTTTATCCCTCTTAACTTGGGGATGATATATATTGAATCAAGTGCTTTCTGCTTTTCATCATGTTTAGCTGTAGTTTCCTGGAATGAGTCCTTCCCAACTGGGCAAAAGCATTGCTACTGGGAATAATTGTAATGCTGAATTTTTCATATAGAAGTAATTCACTGAGATGAGGGAAACTAATTCAGTGTCTGCCTTCAGCCCCATGTTGAGATGGACTCTAAAGAGCCCAGTCAGTCTTGGCTGTAGCTTATTTACCCACACAGTTCATGCTTCCCTGTATCGGTCAGGCAATGGGAAACTGGTACAGCTTGAGTGTGGTTTTTCATTGTTAATGTGGTTATATCTCCAGTCGTGGAGTATTGTGAGCTGTACTGCTGTGGGTATAGTTAGCTCTCCCCCCTGTGCACCAAGGTGGCAGAGGTTGAGCTCTGTGTCAAGCAGTGGCTGCTGCTTAGTGGCTCCACTGGGTTTGTGACATAACACTCCAAAATGTGCAAGCATTGCTTTCGTAGCTAACACTTTAAGATGAAAATGTTTGGATCCACATTAAAAATAGCATCTATTCTGCCCAAATCATTAAGGCTCTTTCTAAGTCATGTGGGAGTGTGGTAAGGTTAAGACTTCTGTGACTTTTTACAGTATGGCAGAAGTACAACCAGAGATGCCACAACTCAACTTGCCAAAATGGCCCCTATATATTCTATTCTAATGCTAATCTATTTGAATAACTAATGATTTATAATAAAATCATTTGAGTTCTAACAAGATGGCATATAACTTTCTGTGGTGTTATATTTACCTTAAAGTATTAAGATTAGGAATTAATTTTCTGTTAACATAAAGATTTTCTGGCACATTTTCTTATTATTCATAATAACCTAAATTAGCATTATTTTATGGTCTGAAATAGACTTCTCATCTGAGACTATTTGGGTAAAATTACGTAGAAGTCACAGTATAGTCAATATGCTCTCTGGAGGATAGTTTACATTTAAAATTAGAGGTAGAAATAAATTCATTAAATGTGTTAGGGAATATTAACAACTTGGAATATTTAAGATGAATGTAACATTACCAATGCCCTGATTTCTTTCTCATTTCCTCTAGATCCTTCCAGGAAGAAGTCAGTGAGTTCTACAAGCAAATCTGAATGCAGTAGCTGACCCACTGAAAATTCAAAAGGCTTACAGAATTTAAGGATTACTTCAAAATTCCTATGAATTTCACCAACCAGACTGCCTGATTGATAGATACTACTGACACTTTCAGGTATTCATTTATTCAAAGAAATGCCATCTCATTATGTGAGAAGCTTATCTAATAGACAAGCCACTTTTTCAAGCTAGGACTTTTATCTATAATTTTAAACTAAATGGAAATGCTTTGTTGTCTGGAAGATGGTCTGTTTACTGAATTTCTCGGTGCAACCAATAGGAGGGTTGTATTCTTGCAAATAATTACACAGATTTTACTATGGTTTTGTTTGACTTGACAATGTCACTGAAGTTGTGGACAGCTATGGTTGGTTTTAAACATTGTTCATGAAACATTTGGGGTTTACCTAGCCATAAGCCATGCCTTTCCAAAGCTCCCTTCAAATAGGCTGACTCTTCAGCTGTTATGTTGCAAGCTGGATGAGACTGAGTAATGAAGAACTTTGAGGTATATCATACATAGTAGAAATGACTAGAAGAAAACAAACTAACAAAAAAATGAGCTGTCTAAAAGACAGTAATGGCCTATCCAACATGGTTAAGGTAAGAACAGCTCTCTCAGGCTTGACCCATTTTCCATTTATGACATTGCTGAACCTGTGATTTTGTGAATCCTCATACTTCTTGTCTTTTGTCAGACTTCTAATGTTGTCTTACCTGACACTCTCAAGTGTGAACTGGGGGGGTATGTCCAAAGTGGAAAGATGGTTGGGTAGGCAAGGAACTGGGGACATAACTGCCTCATAGACATAGAAAAGTGGGACAAAACAATTCTTCATAATTTATTTAATTCTACATTCTTTTCTCCCCATGTTTTGTATTACACTTGCTAAAGAAAAGTTAGATTTGGATTTGGAAAGTTTTAAAAAGAAGAAAAGAAACACTTTCTCACTGTCTTGTATCTAAAATATGGCTTATTTGAAACACAGTTAAAAGTTCTGCTATTTTTAAAGATAAATGTTCCCATTGTGACTTACAATAAAAAGGTTTAAATCTAATTCAGACTTCACCTGGTCTCACTTTTGTCAGCTAAAGGGCTAAATTTGATCCTGTGTTTCAACATCAGATGTAGCAGGTGTCTTCATTATCCCTGAATAAGACAGATATTAGGACATTTATTAATAAATAACCCAAGAAGAAAAGGAAGACATTATAGGCAAAAAGTCAAACCTTAATGAAATGTTGACAGTTCTGTTTGCAATCACAGTATGGTATAGTAGCCAAGTGGACAAAGCCCAAATATTTCAAAGCTAATAAAGCTTTATTAATATCACCCACTCTATGATATTTCAAATAATTCTAAATTTCTGCTTGTGACAAGCATTTGGGACCAAAAGTGATAATTGATGATGTGGATCCATTATCAAAAAATCTTTTTGTCCTAGATAAATTCAGAGAGGATGTGAAATGTGTTTTAGAAGAAAAGTTAGACTGGAAATTGGTTTTTCAGAAGTGAAACCTCTGTCTGTTAGATAAGTAGATCCATAGCTTTTCTGCAAATACATGCAAGTTTAAAGCATTAAAGATTTGGGATAGCTACCAATCTACTCATAATGCTGTTTCTTTATACACAGGATGCTGGTTCTAGAGAAACAGTGTCCAAATTACTTCAGTATACACCCATTGAAAGGCAATGAAAATCAGATCTTGTTTATACTAGGTTATAAAACTTCTTCTTGCCTGGGGTTTAGATTGAATGACTGCCTCATATTGATGAAGTTATCCTGGTCTTTGTATTAGTTATTTGCTGTTCCACCATCAAAGAAAGACATTTTACCAATACTTATATGTTTTTACATGCTAGGCTTCATATTGGCAAAAATGAATTCAAGATATACAATACTCCTTAAAGCAAACCGACAACTTATTGAAACAATTTTGACTGCAAAGCTTTCAAGAATATCTCTTTTATGCTGCTTGAAAAAAAAATGAAAATTCATAAATGGTTCTACTAATTTGGAGCTATTTATGGCATCTACATCTGATGAAGAGAGTTTATCCTAAACAGGCAGGGTCAAAACCAGACTTTTTGGCATTAAACAAACTGCTGTTCTTTTAAAACTGTACTTGAGTGGTAAGAAACTCATGTAGATAGGAAGTACTTTAAATTAATATTCTAGTCAGCTGGGCAGGGAAAGAATTAGTCTCACCATAGTATGATCTGTCTAGAACCCGAAGGATAATATGAGGCTTGAAGTTTCATCTGAAAAAGAAAAAAAGATTTTCAGTCAATTCAATATTTGTCATTGATTTAAGAGACTAATAGGAATATCTTTGGCTAATGGAATAAATGATATTTCTGATGTAGCATATCTGATGCTTTAGAGTTATACTAGACTTATCACAACATACAACATGAAGGCTAAAAATACTCAATTCTCCCTCTATCAGCAATATTTTCAAGTCTGTTTTTGTCTGCAGCCTTAGAACAGACTCATTCTTTGCAGATGCTGAATTTTTCTGTGTGGTGAACACGAGGATCCAGAGAATATGGGAAAACACCAGCTGAGGAGGGACAAATCCATCTGGTTTATATCCTCACCTCAGCAACGCAAAACCAATAAGGTGATTTTTCAGTTGTTTAGTTTAAACAGACTTGGATTTAAGCCAGTAGAAAAAGTGGAACAAAAATAGATGAGAATATTCAAAGAACTATAGGCATGTCTGAGTGTCTCCTAATTTTGCTGTGAATCTTTCTTTTTTTAGAAATTTTTTTAGCTTATGCCAAATAAGGCAATTTATCTGCATTTGATAGCAAGTTTCTTCTAAGCTTTATGGCTTCAATCCATATGAATATTTTTTGTGCTCTTGCCCTCTTAAAGTGTCTAAGAATGCAATTCATCATATTTATTTTTCAGTTTTATATTGAAAGATAATTTTCTCCACTTCACAGGGTTTGTAGGGGAAAAACCTCTACCTCTAGTTTGCTGCATTTTTCTGTTGCTTCTGCAAAACTGTTTTGTCAGCAATCACAACTACCTCAAACCTCTGCAGAAATGTAGACGGTGTTCAGTTCTCCCATCTTAGACTGCTTTCAGTTTTCTGGCTATAGAGCAATGAGAAAGGATAATTAAGAAGACACAGTTGAAGCAAGATGGGTAGCTAAAGGGATTGTAAAGGGTAAATTATGAGTCAATAGCATTCTAGGATGTGGCTGCACTGTTTTTTCTGGCTCATAGGCAATATGAGAAGACTGGCAAGGCTGAAATGCTGCAGGGGCAAAATAAATCCTACTCATCCCATGTTTCCAACTTATAAATTATTCCTCCTCTTCCACATTCCTCAAGCATGGGACTTTCTTTATTCCTCTAGTTACCTTCCACTCTTCCTCTTTTCCCATAAGTAGAAGACTTTTAACTCTTCATAAATCAGTTAATCAGACTTGATGTCCCTAGTAACTCTCAAAGGTGGAAAGTTCTGGAAACCTGTCAGGTTAAAGCAGCTCCTAGGATGCATTAATCTCTGCTGGTTTAGAGAAGTGTCTAGTGTATCTTTTTTGAATGCATACTGCTGTCAGGCTTCTGGTGTTTTAAGGAAAAAGTAAATTCCTAATCAAGTTCTATGTAGCAAGATCGAAATTTAAATTCTGCAGCTTAAACCTCATGGCACTCCTATGCTGAAATTGAATCAACTGCAGATAAGTTCACAGCTGAGAGTTTCTACCAAATATGGAAGGAATTTATTGTAGATAAAGACAGCATTTAGATACATTGCTGAAGCTGCATTGGGGCATAGCATCTCAATCCGAATTACTGATGAAAATAAAGAAGGAAAGAGAAAAAATTATTAATCCTTTCATATACCCTTCAACATTGTCAATAATGCATTCCCTAAGGGTGTTTGTTTCATTTGTTGTCCTAGGTTCAGCAGTAGCAGCCATTTTTCTCTTTCTTAGTAGCAGGTGCAGTGCTGTGGTTTTTACTTTCAGTCTGGGAACAGTGCTGATAACAATGATGGTTTTAGTTGTTGCTCAGTAATATTTAATATGACTAAGGACTTCCTGAGTCTCATGTTCTGGCAGGGAGGAGGGGAAGCTGGGAGGAAGCAGAGACAGAACACCTGACCCAAGCTGCCCAAAGAGTTATTTCATACCACAGCACGTCATACCCAGTATACAAACTAAGTTCAGTTACCCGGAAGGGTTAGATCACTGCTTGGTCAGGCTGGGTATTTGTTGGTGGGTGGTGAGCAGTTGTATCCTCTTCCCTTGTATTTCCCTTATCATCGTTATTATTGGTGGCAGCAGCAGTGTTTTTTGTTATACCTTAGTTACTGGACTATTCTTATCTCAATCCGTGGGAGTCACATTCTTTCAGTTCTCCTCCTCACCCCTCCAAAAGTGGGGGGAGTGAGCAAACGTCTGCATGGTTCTGGACTGCTGGCTGGGCTTAAATCACGACATTTGTCCAACCTAAAATATGGCCATTTTAGGTTGAATATAACATTGCTGAATATAATTAATATAATTAATAATAACATAATCAGTAATAAGAAATATAATTAACTTCACTAAAACTTTAATGGCATTTTCTCAGCATGTGGCAGTCTGTCTATATGACAGATTATAAGCTGCTGTATGGGCTTTTATGCTACCTTATTTGATTTTGTAAACACTACATCATCTAGAAGGTTTGACTGTTGATGTCAATGGAAATAGGAGCATAGACTTGAAAATACTGCACAAAATTTGTTTTGATTTCAGCAGGATTTAGCTACTGAACTGTCTTAGTATATTTGGATTTAATTCATCTGTGTATCTTCTTTAGTCTTATTTTATTTTTTTTAATAAACACTTTTTCAGAGCTCCAAAAAGCATTTTCAAAACAGCTAAAAGCTAATTTAGAAAGTTAACCCTCCAGAAAATTCTCTTTGCCATAAGATAAATAAATTTATGCACAGAATGACCAAAAACCAACAACCTTTTTGTATGAACAAAGTCTCAAATAACATAGGAATCTTTTTTTAAATAGCATTAATGCTTATTCTGTAGAATAAGTACTGATTTGTTTGTTGCTTCCTAACTTAAAAATGGCACACAAATACCATTCATATGTAAGAGTAAATGAATCTATTTGCCCAGTCTTCAGGCGCTACTAGTCTGAGAGCTGCCTGATGCTTTCACATGAATCATGCACCTGCAATGTTTCTGTTAATCACCTTCACAATTGCTGAAGAGCTCTGTGTGTGTGTGTGTGTGTGTGTGTGTGTGTGTGTGTGTGTGGAGTTTGTCATTTTCCTTTTTTAAAGCATGTGTTCTTCCCGTACAAAGGTATGTTCCTTTGATCTTCCTGATCAAAAGGTATGTTGGGTGGGATGCAGAGACAAATATTATAGCTCTTTTTTACTTACATTATAAAGAATTTTACTTATTTTCTATCATCTATATATTAGCTTGGGAAAAAAAATGTGCTGAAAAAACACTTAGCCAACCCTAAACAACATAGAAAAAAGCAATTGTCGTGGGTTCAGCAACAGCAGTCATTTTTCTTTAAGCAGTAGCTGGTGAGCACTGTGTTTTGGATTTTCGGCTTGGGAAC
>JASSUY010024475.1:0-42135 GCA_032466535.1 Forpus xanthops
GGGGGGGGTATTTTTTTTTTTTTTTCATTTTGGATGGGGTTTTTTATTTAGTTTTTTTTTTGCATCTGTTGCAAAGAAACTCAGTCAAAGAAAATAGTGAAAGATAAAGAAAGAAAAGAAAGGAAAAGACACTTCCTGTCCTAATGTAAACTGCATTATCACGTTTTATTATCTAGATTAAGTAAAAAGAAGCTAAAGCACACTTTTTTTCCAGACATTTATATCTGTCATTAACTTACTCCATTCAATAGAAGTAGTAGACAATCCACTGGATTTTCTGTTTGACTGGAAAGTGGTAAACACCTCATGGCTTTTTTCAGAGAACATTAATTAGTTGCTTCTGTACCCAAAATGAAGGGACGTTCCTGTAAGTAAAGATCTCAGAGGAGATGAAGGCTTACCCTATGGATGAATGGGGCATTAGCCAGCATTGTTCTATATCTATTTTTTCTCCCTTCAGAGATGTACCTTTCCCTGGTGAGCAGCACCTAGAACAAGAAAAGAACAGGATTTTATGTTTCAGGGCTTTTTTCTTTTTTTCCTTCCAAATGTCTTCAAAATAACATCTGATGGATTGCAAACCAAAAGTTATTTGAAAACAGTAGAATTGTAAACAAAGACAGATGATGATTGAGAAGTTTGCTTGCCAAATTAATAATGCTGCCAAATTTTAGGTTAGATGATATCAGAAGGCTACTTTTTTTAAATTATTTGTTAAAGAGTACCTTTTATGCTTTCTTCCACCACAAAACGGTATTGTGGTCACCTGTGTGCGTTTATGTAAGTGCACAGCCAGTCATGTTCCAGTCCTTCCTGTCACCGGTGGAAAACACTTTCTATACTTAGGGGATTATAGAATGTATTTTGAAGATAATCATCCCCGTGCTTCTCAAGCTAGTAATTTATGTATGTCTCTGCTCATTCTGTCTTTTCTGTCAGGCATTTTATTGTAATGGATATAACGTGCTTTTTCTACAGGGTTTATGTGAGATGACAAAATCCAACACCTCCCTTGTTAAAGTCCAGAAATATAACACATTTTTTCTCACATTTTCATATGTTTTCATATCTGTTCTGAGGAAAGCAAGAGGACCTTATATAAAGATTTAAAATTAATATTTTAAGGGACTTCAGAAAAACAGTCAATAAGCTTGGGCTGTATAGTTTTACTTCTGTGCGTGTAAAACAGATTAAATATTGTAATGTAATGTCAAAGTCCATGTGTATGCTCGTAAACATTCCCTAAATCACTGTTGTCTACAGATCTGAGGGCTTTTCTCATTACAGTTAAGAAATGTTCATTCTAATGGCTACTTTTCTATAAGCCATGTTTTATTCTGGAACTTGCGCAGCAAAAATCAGTTTGTGTTTAGGACAATATTTGTGATGATTCCAATCAGGAGACTGCAAGTGAGTTCACTGCAATCTCCATAACTATTTTTCTGCTGTGGGAGTACGAAGCCTTACTACTATACCAGGCAGGTATAACAGCTGATATTATCATGCTCTGCCAACTGTACTTACTCCAGAGGAAGGTCACTGTAGACAGCAAATTTTTTAGGAATGGCATTCCTTTTGTTACTGTAGAACAAAATTTAGCAGACTCACGTTAAAGGGATTTTCAGTTACTTGGGAGAATAATAGAGAAGTCTGTTGCATGTTTCTAAAGTCGGGTAAAACAGAAAAGACCTGCTGTGGCGAGATAAGCAATTGCAACAGATGTTGTTTTAAGCTGTGCATATTAATGAAAAAGCTCTCCTTGCTGTTTTTAGGTCTCTAAATCTTAAACTGCTCTGTGCATCTGTGTGGACTAGAGATTGGGGGTGGGGGAGATTGTTTTCCTTTGATAACAGTGATGGCTCTGGCTTGTGTCACTAGAGCCTTGTCTGAAGCACTCTGGTGGCAGATCCGCTATTAGCTTCAGTGGGAACAAAATAAATGGCTATGTATTTCTGTTGCTGGTAACTGTTAAAATCATATACCTATATGTCTCTGCAGAAACCACAATGTGTTTATTTTTAATTACTTTTATGGATTTGTCCCTGAAAGTGATCTTGATATTTTTTAGTTATTTTTCATTGTTGTTAACTGTTGTTTGAAAGAGACTTGGAGTTAAGTTTTGGGCCTGGGTGAGCTGTTCTGGAGAGCCTCATATGACCTGTGTGCTCTTCAGATTCTTATGTCAATCCAGCTGATTTCTTTTATTCAGCTGGTCTCAAAAGGAGTATCAGAAGCAGAGGACAGATAGAATGAAAGCTAAGAAGAGTCACGAAAGATGTCACAGGAGGTGTGTTAAAAGTTAGGAGATGTAATTATGCATCTTATGTTTCTGAAATATTGATTGTTAAAAATAGCGTAGGAATCTCCATTCACTTTCCTTTTCTCTGTTGCAGAACAAAGAGTTAGCCAATGGAACTGAAAATTAAACATGAAGCAATGAAAACAGGGATTTTCCTTGACACAGAATTATTCATGAGACTCATTACTGCATTATAATCACTGCAATTTAGCATTGGAAGGGAAGAAGAAAAGCAAAGCCAAAAAACCAAAAGCAAACACAAGCAATTTAAGAACTATGTAATTTTTAAATAAGACAGTATCTATTGGGTTCCTTCCTATTGTTCATCTACAAGACAATTTAATTCAGTTCCCTGAATGAAGTTGAATCCTTACTTGTGTAGAGGTACTCAATCCTTCCAGTTGCAAACATTTCCCAGGTAATGTGTAAAAGATGTCACCAGTCAATGCAGAACAAATACTGCACTAAGACATTGGCTCTGAGTGGGCATAGGCATTCATACGTCCTTAGATGCTATGTCTAGTGATGGCAATGTTGATAGTTCTCTGAATAACTAGTAATCTGATGCAGGACTTCCTTGCATGGTGGATTAATTTATTCTTATATATACTCTATTTATGTTTTAATAATTCTTCCTATGACTCAGAAACATGAAATTTAGCAGGACCAAAACCTGTGAAGCTAAAATAAGCGCAGTTCTTCAAACAACATACTGGAAGCTTACTTTTATCTTACTTAAAAGTAGCCAAAATCATACCTATTAAAATATACTGGATGAATAGAAGGTCCTAAGTAGTCAACAGTTTCAATAGGTACAACTTTGCCTCAAGTGAATTCTGCATGTTGAGACTGAAAGCTGAGTGCTTTTGATGGAGAAAGTGTGAAAGCATAAATACCCAAGTTCTGTCAACTATATTAGTATGTTTAATAAACTTTGTTTCTAATGCTCATCAAAGTTTAATTAACTAGCATCAAGTGCTCAGGGTGTTAAGGATTTTAAATTGCAGTGCTTCACAGTGCATTGTCTTCTGAGAAGTTACGAACAACTTATAAGGAGAATTATATCCATAACATACAAGAACATGTAAAACTGTCCTAACATAAAAAGTTTAAAGCTCCTTGCCCAACCATACTACTCTTATTATAAGCATGGAATGCACATAAACTATATGGAAAAGTATTTCTTACCCATGTTTTAGTATGTTCTTACTGGTAGAAAAAATATGACCTTTTATGTTGACACGTGTTTTTCTAGCTTATTAATTTTTTTAACATTGAACACTTAACCAACCTGTAGAGTAGGGGATAGTTCGTATTTCTCTCATCTCCTTCAACTTGTAAAGTTATAGCTCTTTGTTTCCCAAGAAAATTAAATCAAGAATTGCAAGTTACTATTGCTTACCAACAGCCTCCCCCTTGCCATATGTACACACTATGTGCCTTGAACAAGTATCAGATTCTAATTATATGAATAATTACATTTGTAGAACAGAATCACATTTTCTTATGAGGCGATTTTGTGGGAGTGGAAGGGTCTTAGTATGTAAATTGAATTCAGTTACTTGAATTATGGTCCTCCAAATTACCACAAACTTCAATAAATTTTTGATCAGTACAAACAAATGTTCAGAACCACAATCTTAGCTGATAAAAGCCCTTTGGTAATCAGTCTGCTGTCTTATCAAAAGCACCCGAATGTTGATTAAATGTCCCTCAGAATTTGTAAACAAGTAGTTTTTCCCTGTTGAGACATTTCTTCTTAGAATGACATTGAATGTTCCCAGTGGCCCAGATGTACTCTTAAGTATACCTTGCAACTGTTATGCCTAAATCGGTACTTTTATTCCTAGAGTAGCTTTTGAAGTTTGAATGGAGTTTTAAGGAGTAAGGTATTAACTTTCTTTGGAACTGTAGCACACATCTTCCTGGGATATTTGTCTTAGGGTTTGATTTGATTTGGTTTGGCTTTAATACAACAAATGGGTTCAGAATATCTGAGAGGAGAAAATATGGGTGATGTGTGTTTACCTGTAGAAAGATACTTTTGTTTATGTCGAAATGATTTATGAAAAGAAGCCTGTAGGGTCTGCAGAGAGACCTCACTTGGAGTATTGTGTACAGTTCTGGTATCCTCAACATAAAAAGGACACGGAACTGTTGGAACAAGCCCAGAGGAGGCCATGAGGGTGATCAGGGGACTGGAGCACCTCCTGTATGAAGATCAGATGAGAAAGTTGGGGCTGTTCAGCCTGGAGAAGGCTGCATGGAGACCTCATAGCCGCCTTCCAGTATCTGAAGGGGGCCTATAGGGATTCTGGGGAGGGACTCTTCATGAGAGACTGTAGTGATAGGACAAGGGGTAATGGGTTCAAAGAAACAGGGGAAGATTTGATTGGATATAAGTAAGAGGTTCTTTACTGTAAGGGTGGCGAGGCACTGGAATGGGTTGACCAGGGAAGCTGTGAATGCTCCATCGCTGGTGGTGCTCAAGGCCAGGTTGGACATGGCCTTGGGGTGGCATGGTTTAGTGGGAGGTGTCCCTGCCCATGGCAGGGGGCTGGAACTAGATGATCTTAAGGTCCTTTCCAACCCTAACTGTTCTATGATTCTATAACAATAATAAGGTTTTATACCCTAACATATGATAAATCATTTTATGCACACCTTATATCTGTTGAGTGTTTTCCTCTAAAATTCATTCAAGCAAGTAATTTTAAATATTCTGAAACATTTTTGTTTTAGAAAACTCCTGAATAATAATAAATTAGTCGTTAGAAATGAACAGATGGGAAAACAGAAAGTATTGAAAATCACTTCTCCCCCTCTTTTGCTTTTAATCGTTTGTTTTCATATCCTGAGTTTTGTTAATCAGAAATAAAATTCTATCATAATGTGGCAAACGTTAAAGCTATTTCCACTTGTCCTCAATGTATAAACTCATGCAGTTACTAGTCTTTAAGGTGGCTAATATGTTCATACTTGTACAAACCATCTGTTAGCAGAACCCTCACTTTGACTAGAATTGCACACATTTTATCACAGGTTAAGACAGCAGATGGCTCTCTTGAGTTTTCTTTGCAAAACCTCAAACTGTAAACAACTGCTCCGTATTTCTGAGATGCAAGGAGACAGCTATTGGTTTTGTTCTCTGGAGTAAGAAACACATTTTCTTCTATCTATAGGCATCCTGCACATTTTCACCTTCATTCTTTCCTTTCTTTACTATCACCCCGAGAATCATATTATTGAGAAATGTCAATGCACTTTGGCAAAGGCCCAGTATTTGAAGGAAACTAAGGAAAAGGAACAATAGTAGTAGATGGTATATAGCACATAGCTTCATTGGATAATATAAAGAGGCCCTTCCAGTGAAAGGAAATGTGGATCCTACATCTTTGTGGAGAGTTTCTTGTGCGAAAGTTAAGGCTGTAGGTATTCCTCTCCTAAGTACCTGTGAAAATTAAAGACAGTGGAGTGTTGGCCTTTACTCCCTCTCATTCATTCCTTTGTTTGGAGCTAGGCTGACTAGGAGCCATCGGGCTGTGTCCTGTCATCTCTTCCTCTGGTGGCGGGGGATTGTTTCAGAGCCACACATATCCAGCCTCCGCTCAGCTGTCCATGGGGCATGAGCAGCCAGGACTGGGACCGGGACTAGGGATGGGGATGAGAGACTCACTGGAACAGCATTTGGAAGAATGCTTCTGTCTTGAGGACACTTAAGCAAGGCAATACCTTCTTGTCTGCTGTTGGGAAGTAAGGAAAAAAGGAAGCGGTATGAAAAACAGTAACAGCGAAATCTAAGTAAGAAAACCTACCTCACTGTCTAATTGCATTAGTTAAGGTAATTGTTACTGTTGTAAGGAAATTGCTGCTCTGTAAAAATCACCAGATAGAAAATCCAATGCGTTTTAGCTGAATCTCTTTAGAGACACTCTTAAATGGAATTAAAATGTATTATCCAGATCCGATTGTGCATGCTCTGCTCCTAGTTGGTCTAGCATTAATACAAAATCCCTGTATAAGGGAGTTCCCACCATACACTTTTGCCCTCTTTATAAAAATAGTTGTTTATAGATTAAAGGATTTAGGGAAATAAAGGTCAGTATTGGAGATGCTGAAGCTTCTGCTGAAACAAGAATTTAGTCTTTCCTAGGAGGTTCTGCATTGCAAAGCAGTGAATTATGCTGGATGGATATTTACACTTCAAAGTCTTTTCTTTAAAGAACCATCTGATAAGAAATTAGAGTGTTCTTAAAACATTATTAAAGTTAGATATTTATTACATGGTATTTCCTTGTGTGAGTATCTGCCCTTCCTTATAGGATAACCCTGCATTTTTTTGATGTGTAGCTGCTGGCTTTCTTTTTCTACTTTCCTCTGATTAGTTAGAAGTTCAGGAAGTTTAACCATTAGACTGGCAGAAAGTAAATCCAGAAAACATTGACCCCTTATTTGAAAAGGGAGAAGACCCAAGAGAAAAGTTGAAAAAGATGGAATATCATATTTTATATGGTATTTATTATCTGCAGCACATTGTGGACTCCTTGGGGGCAGAGACTCCTTAGGCACCCTTTGTATAGCGAGCTTGGCTGGGGCTTGGTCAAATGCTCCAAAGCCACATCCAAGCTGGCCTTGCACACTTCCAGGGGTGGAGCATTCCCAAATTCTCCAGGTAACCTGTTCCAGTGCCTCACCACCCTCACAGTGAAGTGTTGGTCCTAGATAAATCTACCTACTGTGGCTGTTTGTGGGTGCCCTACATAATCCTTTTGGTAGTTCTGAAACCTCAGAAATCAGTTAGCATTCCGAGGTAAAAGTGTGCTGGTGCAATAACCTTCTCTTCCCAAAAGATCGCGTCTTGGTTTGGGTGGAAGGTACCCTTCGCCTCGTGCGTATGAGTCTTCCTTAGGGCTCATAACACCTTCGCATGCAGCAGAAACCCCTCTCCAGTCGGACTATACCTCCTGCCCCGACCGTTACCGAGGCGTGGGGCGAGGAGGGGTAGACGGGCGGGTTCCCCATCTCCCTCCTTCCTTGCCCCACAGCTTCCCCATCTCCCTCCTTCCTTGCCCCACAGCTTCCCCGGCCGGGAACGGGAACAGGTACCGGTATCACCGCAGGCACGGAGGGAAAGGCGGCTGGGCGCCGGTGCGAAGAAGCATGGCCGGAGAGGGCCGTGGGCCGCGGGGAGGGAGCCCCGCACAAATCAACCCCGAAAGCTGAGAGGGAGTAGATGCAGCTGGCGGCGGATCCGCTGGGAACCCGCTGCTTCCCATCAGAGAACCGCTTCAGCAGCATCCCTTTCCTCCGCCCCTCTCCCCCCTTTGCTTTATTCTCCTGCCTGTCCTCCGTCCCTCCTCCACCCCCGGCACCCTCGCCGCCCCTCGCCTTGGGGAGGACAAAATAAGCTCCAGCGGTGCGTGCCTCTGTGTGTGTGCGTGCGTGTGTAGGGGAGGCTGGAGCGGGGTGGGACTGAAGAGCCGTGATTACAGCTCTCCCCGGAGAAGATTGCTCTCTCCAGATGCTGATTTCTGAAGCACTTGGCAATCATCAGGCGGGAGCCTGGAACAGGCGGCGGTAGCCGCCCCGGCCGCGGCGATGGCAGCGCCGGGCGAGTAGACGACGGCGCGGGGCTGAGGGGCAGCCCCGGGAGGCGACGCTGCCGATCGGGCTATACCCGGTCCGGCCCGACCCGCCCTGACAGGGCACGGCTCTGCCCCGAGTCCCGCTCGCCACGCTTTGCTCGGCGCCGCCGGCCCTCCAGCGGACACCCGTCACCCAAGCAGGTGCCCCTGCGCCGGGACACGGCGGGAGGAGCGGCGGGGCACCCATGCGGTGACCCTCGTTGGCGGCGGCAGCTCCCAGGGGCCGCAGGGCGGGGGTGCCCCGCTGTAGCCGCGCCTCGGCCCGGAGGAGGCTCCCGCTCGCCCGCGCCCCCGGGGATGGGTCCCCGCCGGGGCTGAGCCCCGCCGCCGCCCTCCCCGCTGCCCGTGGGCGAGCCGGCGAGCAGCCATGGCAGCGGCCATCGCCAGCGGCTTGATCCGGCAGAAGCGGCAAGCGAGGGAGCAGCACTGGGACCGGCCCTCGGCCAGCAGGAGGCGGAATAGCCCTAGCAAGAACCGCGGGCTCTGCAATGGCAACCTGGTGGACATTTTCTCCAAGGTCCGCATCTTCGGGCTCAAGAAGCGGCGGTTACGGCGCCAAGGTGCGTCCTTGTGGCCGGGCCCGCCCGCGAGGGTCCCGGGGGCGGCGGGCGGGAGTGGGCAACCTGTGGCGAGAAACTTCCCGGACCGGGCCGGGCGCCGCCGCGGTGGGAGGTGACAACCGCCTCTCCTGCCGGCGGGCGGCTGCCGGTCCCTGCCGGCGGGCGAAAGGCTCTGGGGGCACTGCCCTCGGTCGGGACCGCCCGCCTGCCTGCTGCCTGCCTGCTGCCTGCGCTGCCGCCCCGCCCCGGGGCTCCGGTGGTGATCCCAGCTGGCGGGGTCGGGGGAAAGGAGCTCCTCGGCGCAGGCAGACGGCGTGGGGGGAGCCCTGCCCGTGTTTCCCCGTCTCGCCCGTGTTTCTGTTTAAAGGACAAAGAGCCCACAGTGTGGGAAGCTTTTTAAGTACCCGGCGCCTGGGGACTGCTGCTTGCCCGCTTGGCTTTGGGAGATGCAGCCTGGCCATAGTGCAGGGTCCTGGTGCCTGGTGACTCCCCAGTCGCTGGCACAGCCGGCAGCAGTAGGAGGGCTGCTTGTCATCCCTGTAAATGCCCAGGTCAAGGACCTCTTCATACACACCCAATAGTTTTGCAGACGGTTTTTCTTTGGTATAGATGGCTGGAAGTCATCGGAGACGGCTAAAACTAGTACTGTGGTGACTGCATTTTGTCCAGCACTTTGTATTAGAACCCTAGAAATAAAAGGAGTTAAATGGTATTGCAGTGACTTCTCTATTTTTTAATTTTGTGGTATTCAACTTGATATTTGACAGTATTCAGAAATACTGATGACTTATGTTGTCCTCAGGAAACGAGTAATTTTAGAACAAAGGGTTTGTATGATGAAGAGTGAAATTGTTAAGTATCACTCAAAACCTGGCTAGTCCCTACAAGTCAGTGGTGAAATACAAGCAGCCCTCTGTTACACTAGAGAATGCCACCATGTGTTGTAGTTTGGTATGTATACTATAGCTCCTCTCCAGGTTGGGTTGGAAGATAATGTTAAGAAGCATAATCAGGGATGTGTCCCGACTCATCCTGCTTTTTCCCATGCTTCACACTTCAAATGGCATAAATGACAACTTCTATGCAATTTTATTTTTACATGACTTTATTGCTGTAAGGATTTTTTTTTTGTAACTCTTAATGCAAGCCAAATCTTGACATTCTTGGGTAGTAGAGTGGTATAGGGAAGAGGAATGAAAAAATGTCAGTGGCAAAAACCGATGGTGGCTTCTTTTTAGGTAGCCTGTGTGTGTGCTCGAAAAGATAATAGAGTACTTGGTTTATGATAGTGGATTCATATATATGTGATACTTGTTCATGAAAACCACATACTTTTTCATGAAAAGCAGTTGAGGGGGATTTTCTCACTGAACAATTGTTCTCGACCACCTGTGCAGCCTTCTTTGGGGAAAAAACTCTGTATTTGACTATATTATGGTTTGAGGAGGAGATGTCTGTCTCACAGTACCAAGATGCCAAACATTTTCTTAGGTAGGAAGAGGCTTTAAAGAGACTTGTGAACTCATCCTTCCTCATTCATTTATTTTTTGTAAAGCACTTTGTGGCATTCTTGAATAAGAGAACTGGATTAAAATATATCTCAGCCGTTAACCCATACCACTGCTACAAGTGATGTCAGTAAGAATAATCAGGAAAAGGTCTATTTACTTGTACAGACTGCAGCACGAGACCTCCAAGTTCATTATTTGAAGAATCCTTCAAATGGAGACATGGCAATAATTTATCCATTGATTTACTTTAAAGTCTTAGAATTATGCTCATTCATAAGAATTCCTGCTGAAAGAAAAATCCCATCGTACCTTTTGCAGCATATGTTCGTGATGAATAAAGTGTTACAAGAAGTACCTGTGGATTCAAAGTTGCATGCTATTTAGGAGGGAAAAACAAAGAAACAAGCAGAAGTCATTACTTAAAGATCTTATGTGGAATAATTTAGAGTGAATGATTATTTGGAAAAAAAGTCACATTTTATAAGACTGGTTGCTTTAAAAGTACTTCATATGAGTTACAGAATGAACAGTTATGATCTTTTTATTTTTCTGAAGCTGAGTTAAATGACCACTGAATTCTTCGCTGAAATCTTAATGTCAAACCCATTAAAATAAGCTTTTGCCAAGCAAAATAGGATGCATTTCAAAACATCTGTTGTCAGAAAGGTGCTATGGGATTTTGACAAATAAACCTTGTGTAAATGATATAAAGTGTCATGACAGCATTGTGAAAAATGAGCTAATCGAGATGTGACAAACCATCCATAGCATTCTTGTATAATTCAATAGAAGGGTAGAAGTATATGTAAAATATTTGTTAGGTACAGCAGTAAAAGCTAGACTGTATTTCTCATGGAATAGAAAGTGTTTTGCTTTGTTCTTACCAGGAAAAATGAGTGTCTTCCTGTCTTTGAAATAGTGAAACAGCAAAAACTAATGGTGCTGCTTTTTAAATGAAAAACATTTACTTTTGCACGTACATGTGTACATTAATGAGATAAATGTACACAGTCTATGCACAGTTGCCAACAGGTTAGCAAACTTCTGAAAATATTTTTCATTTTTAAACTCTTAAAAATTCCTGTTAGTAGTGTTCACATTCAGTGTGATTTATTTGTGAACAAATGAAATGAGGAATAACATGCTAAAATCAAATGTATCCCTAACTGAATATAAAAGCTTTCTCTCATTGTGACTGATTTTCTGTTCATGTGCTTCCATTAGGGGCATACTAAAAAATCAAGAGGACTGTGTTTTGGGAGACTTAATGTTTTGGAAGGGTAGCATCAAAGATGCATCCAGGAGCTCACTCAGGTTAAAGGGTAGTATTTGTAATTGCTTATGTATTGGCTCTAATAGTAGATAGAATGGTAGTTTTAAACAGTTTTTTTCTGAAAATTTTATTAATGAATTAAATTGTCAGAGTGATTTCTGTGGGAGACTTGTCTGATTTGCTATTGAATGAATGAAACCGTTTTCATTTACTGGGCAGCTTTCATTTGTATTGTTTAGTATTTTGATATTTCAAATTTCTTTCATCTTTATTCTATTCTACCTGTCATCTGATAAAGAAATCACTGTCATTAATTTCCAGCTAGCCATAAAGCCAAGATCTTTCCGACACTGATGCCAGACATCAATTAATTATGAATCATCCTCTCCTGGCTTAGAGGTTGTTCAGTTATAATGGTTTAATTTATGTTAATATAATCACAAATGGGAGAATTGACAGATGAGATTTTGAGTCTTCATGTGAAATAACCTTATATAACCCGGGGCCACCCCATAAAAAGAAGAAAATAAATGTCAGTTCTTCTCATCATGCAACTACAGTGAGCAGAGATTAAAACGCATTGCTTGTCACTAGTGCAAATTCAAACTTCTTATCCTGTATTTTCCTCTACATATCTAGTTTCTTTGCTAATCTGAAAAATCATCATCTGGTTAATTAGGTCCCTTGGGAGTGTTCTACTGGAAAATACTCAACATTTAAATGTATTAAAAACCAAGTGTGATGTTTACTGTTTCTGTGTGCTAATACCACATTAAGACTTCTAAATTTGTACATAGAGTGTATGAATTTTGGAATGACTTGGCCTCTGATTTTGTACATTAATATTTATGAGAAAGAGAGACCAAGGGAACATGTTCAGAAAATGCACTGATTAGATTTTTTTACATCTTGTAATTTAATTCTCCAGAGAAAGCATTTTTGGAAAATTCCTCAGTTTATCAACTAATGTTTTGTGGCAGACATGGGAGTGGCCCATAATCTCAGATGTAAGATAATTCTGTACCTTAAAGAGTT
Organism: Forpus xanthops; assembly: GCA_032466535.1. Lineage (NCBI taxonomy): Eukaryota > Metazoa > Chordata > Aves > Psittaciformes > Psittacidae > Forpus > Forpus xanthops. The sequence continues at coordinate 12,324 of JASSUY010024475.1, forward strand.
TTTATTTCCCGTACTTGTGGAATGGTCTAAGTGGAGCTGAATTGGAGATCTGTGCACGTGAGTGTATATGCCTCATTTCCTGAAGCCTAAGAAACTGCGTTGAATCCCAGTCAGTTAGTGCCAGTCCTGAATGATCTGGCTTGCTCAGAGTTTCAGTGGACCAAAACCTGAGCTGTGCTTTTTTCCTATGTGGCTGTCCTCAGAATTAATTCTTCTTGACAGCTCACTAAAGCCCACAGCTTTTGCATTGCCTAGGTGCAGGACCATCTTCTGTTTTTCTGGGTGTTGAACACTGATGGTGCTTATTCTCCATTACTTTTCTTCAGATAAAATTGTTTAACCCACAGCTCTTTTGGAACTATAAATCCAGTCTTAACAGTACATACAAGAAATTTTAATCTTTCAAAATGTTTCCTTAATTGCTGCTAATCTGTTCAAAGGACTGCATGATCATCACAAATAGAAAATGTGTAAATATGCTGTATCTTATATAAAACATTCTAAGCATATTGAAAAATTATTTTTGAACATATGTTTTTTTAAGATTCAGTGTCAAGTTTTCTTTCCAATGCATTCACTATTTCATATAGACCCTTTACTTGCTAAAGGGAAGCTTTAAAAAGAAATATAATCATGGATGAAATGTAATTCTGTTACTCTGATCTGGTCTTAGTGGCTCTAAAAGTAATGAAGTAGGTGGTTTTGAGAGCAATGGGAAAAATAACTTTAAAATGGTAACATAATTTTGGGGCTATTGATTTTAGAAATATCTCAAGCATGGGTGATAGAATAGTGGGCACTTAATGTATATGTAGTGTTGTACCAATGTTATTTCAGAATATCTTCTATTTTAATGTAAAGTGACCAGAAAAACTTAACTACAGCCATTGTATACCTTAAATATTGTGCTAAAAGTGGAAATCAGAGATCAGGTAACTTCAGAGAGCAGTTTAACTTGTTTTTTTCTAAATAGTCCACATTTGTTACTAGTTGCAAGTTAAAATTTCTTTGGAATTTCTCAAAGCTTAACAGCTGCCTTGGCTGTAATTCCTTGCTTGTTTTGTCTGTCAAATAGTGTGTCGTTCAGGAGGTTTGGTAAATTCTTTCCTCCTGATAAGTAATGGTTTACTTTTATTTACCTCAGGAAGTTTGCATATCTGGAAGATATGTGAAATTGAAGGAACCCAAATTTCATTTTTCCTATATAGAATCATTGAATCAACTAGATTGAAAAAGACATTTAAGATCATCAACTCCAGCCATTACCCCAGCACTGCCAAGTCCAGCACTAAACCATGTCGCTAAGAACCTCATCTACGTGGTTTTTGAACACTTCTAGGGACAGTGATTCCATCACTGCCCTGGGAGGCCTGTTCCAATGCCTGACAATCCTCTCTGTAAATAATTTTTTCCTAATATTCAATCTAAACCTCTCCTGGTGCAGCTTGAGACTGCTACCTCCTGACCTATCTCACTTGTTAATTGGGAGAAGAGTCTGACACCCAACTCACTGCAACCTCCTTTCAGGTACTTGTAGAAAGTGATAAGGTCCCCCCTGAGCCTTCTCCAGACTAAACAACACCAGTTCTCTCAGCCATTTCTCATCAGACTTGTGCTCCAGGCCCTTCAGCAGCTCCCAGCTCTCTGGACCCATGCCAGCACCTCAATATCTCTCTTGTAGTGAGGGGCCCAGAACTGTACGCAGTATTTGAGGTGCAGCCTCACCAGTGCCAAGTACAGGGGGATGATCACTTCCACAGTCCTGCCGGCTATGCTATTTGCTGATACAAGCCCCTATGTGGTTGGCCTTCTTGGCTGCCTGTTCAGTGGCTGTCAATCAGTACCCCCATGGTCATTTCCTGCCAAGCAGCTTCCCAGCCACTCTTCCTAAGCCTGTATTGTTGTATGGGGTTGTTGTGGCTCAAATACAGGACCCAGCACTTTGCCTTGTTGAATCTTGTACCATTCTCCACAGCCCATCAATCCAGCCTGTCCGGATCCCTCTGCAGAGCTTTCCTATCATTGAGCAGATCAACACACCCACCCAACTTGGTGTTGTCTGCAAATTCATTGAGGGTGCAGTCAATGCACTCGTCCAGATCATAAGTAAAAATATTAAAACCCAATTTGGGCTATATAAACATTACACTGTCTTCACTTGGGAATTAATGATTTAACTCTTCATTAGCAAATGAACTCTTCAGTCTTGAGTGATCTTACTGGATCCCCAAAGTTCAGGCAGATTCTGTCCACATATGATATTTTTTGTAAAGGGGTATCAGTTATTGTATCTGTTAACATGTAGAACTAAATTATCTGTTTAATAGAGATATTAAGGGAGATTACAGGTGGCTTCTGATTCATGGTGGTGTAGCAATAGAAATGTTATAGGCAAGGTCAGGTTTCTATGCTGTATTTAAAGAGAGGATTCTGTCTTTTATTAATATATAATTTTCTAATGGATGTAATTTTTAATAGTATTTCAGTCTGTGAATTAAACTAAAATGAGTGCTTAAAATAATGAATTTTGAAGTCAGTAGCTTATAAGGAGCAGTAATTAATTTTAATACAGAGCTAACACTCAAAAAGTTTCTTACAGAAAACTTTGCTGTTAAAGTCTCGATTTAGAATGTAAGCATAATGTAGAAATTTAAAGATACTCAAATGTGGATACCCATTTTTCAGAATGAGTAAATGGAGGCCTGTCTTGTTTGGTCATATGTAATCTCTTTTCTACCTCAGGCAAATATTAGTGGTAGACCAGAAGATATACCCCAATGGCATGTAGTCTTACTGTGCTATCGGCTTTTTCTGAAACCCTTTGAAACTGGTGCATTTTTGTTCCCAAGAGTTATTGCTAATTGAGATCCTATGTTCTGACATACACTGACTTGTGTGAAAAAAAGAATGAATATATGATACTGCATTCTATGGTAGAAAAAGATGAGAAAATTAGTAAAGCTCTGAATGTCTTTATTATGATCTAAAATTAGCAATCTGCTCTAATTGCGTTGGAGACTATAACATTTCTGTACATCAGGGCAGTTTTTAATTTCAATTAGATAAATCAGATAACTTGATCTTAAGTTTAGATCTTCCAATGTCTTTTCCTATGGGACTGAAAATGAGAGAACATACCCTTTCCTGCTGCCAAGAAGGAAACTTGCTGCTTTTGGTGCCATGATACAGGAAGATATAACTCAATCAAGTTAGAGGCTGGCAGGAGTTGAGTCCAGGATTCTCAGGTTCTGTTTGTATGTTACAAACTATACCTGATTTCAGTATCTCCAGAAATAGGTGATATTACTTAAATCTACATTTCTGTAAATAAATAAATATATTCCTGAAGAAGATGGAGAATTTTAATATTCCAAAGGAAAGCTAACATAAAATTGAAAGAAGTAAATGGCATAAGGTTAATATAAAATTTAAATACATGAACTATGTTGAAAAAAATTACAGAAACCTTGCTCCCTCAAGGTTTTCAGGATGCCAGGTTGTGATTTTGTAAAATGGTGAGAAAAAGCTGATAAACATAATATTGGTTGGTCAGTAAGATTTTCAAAAGTTAAGCTAGAGAATGCTGACTGAAATAGGAATGTGAAGTATATCCTTTCTTTAGGATATAAAGTATAATCTCTAGGATGTAACTAAATTAAACAATTTAATTAAATCTGTGGTCGTGATTCAAATCCCTTGCCCAGGTGTAGAACTTTGAAAGGCGCTGGAGTTCCTGTGATATAAAACTACTGAAAATTGAACCAAGATTGGACTGCTGATTGACAGTAATCAGTGTAAATAGATGATGGAACTTCATTAAAAATACAAAATCAAGCATTTTATTTCATGTACGAATAATTCAGTATTACGAAACATGAGCACACAGTATTTTTCTCTCTGTAGAAATATTTTTAAAGGCAAAAATAAGAATTCCTTCTTAATTAACTATCATTTCAATTGCAAAGCCTGTGCTTTTGGCTTCATTTTGCAAATTCCAAGATGTATCCCATATGTCGAGTGCAAGTGCTGCTGCTCCTGCGTTGCTACTCTGACGTCTGGCCCCAGAAAGCATCTAGTTCCAGGGTTGAGTTTTGTTCTAAGAGAAAAGAAAAAAAGGCAAAACAAAGAAATCAAGGAATATTTTTTTACGTTAGTCTCCATTTTTTAATGGTTCATTGTACAGATAAACTTGAGTCGAATTTTATGTCCTAATAAAAAGACATTTTTCCAGCCTCAAGGCATTTTTGTTACTGAATTTTAATATCACTCAGCAGCAACAGATATGTCAGGCTTATGAAAAGGTCAGCAGGTTTCTTTACATTGGAGATTTTGTGGAATTGTGAGCCTAGAGGTGGGAGCTGCTAGCAGTGTCTGCCTTAATGCAGTAATACATTGCAGATATCTCTGGTTTTGTTTTGATGAGAATTTGCACTCCCTAAGTGTTTTAGAGAGACTATTTTCCTTACTTACTTTATAAAACTAGAGCAATGGGAGGTTTTTTTTTGCTAAAATTACTATGCTTTTACTGTAGTATTTTGTAGTGTGGAAGAAGGCTGTCTTTGAAAGGTGACTATTTATTTAAGCCTTCTGCGATTCTAAGTACTAAATTTATGGTTTACATAAACCTACCTGTATGAAAACATTACATATCTGTGACATATAGATCATGTTAGTGGTCTTCTATAAAAATGTGTATTCTGTAATGAAACAGTGAGTACTTTACCAACAAGAAGCTTATTTCAGTAGATACTTATATTTTCTCTCTAAATGTGTAACAGAGTTTTTCATGCAGCAGAATTAATTTTTGTGGGTAGAACAGGGCATGTGAAGTTTATTGGTAATTCAGAAAGACCAGTCTGTTTGTTAAGAGTATAAATAAAATAGGTGGGTTTTTTTTTATATATTTGGGGTTTAATCTGTGATTATTTCTTCTACGTTTTGTTTTTAAGAAGTCTCATAGCAAATTGTGATCATAAATGTGATGAAGTAATGTTTTTCTCCAACTAGATTTCCTTGTAACCTAAACTCTAGTTTGTGGACTATAGGTCCTAACTGATCCAAAAAACTTGCAACACTTACTGAGCGTTCAGTTGTTCACACACTTGCTGCTTTATGCATTGTGAATATTGCAGCTTAAACAGATGCTCCTCTCATTTTCATCTGTGTAGCTTATGTATAACTGAGACTTGAATTCCTCTACCTTAATTAGTGGTTTGTATCTTCATATGAAATTCTGATGAGTTGCAAAATTTGGTACTGTAATCTTTATACCAGTGACTATGAAATAAATGTACTCTTAAACTTCATTGCTCTGTTTTCCTCCTTCACTTTTCTTGCTGTGTAATCAGAACAGTTCCTTCTTTGTAATCAGAAGAGACACATGAAATGTGTAATATTTTATTCCAAGCAACATTTTAAGCTGCATTATTTAAGCCAACAAAACCAAGATTCCATCAGCTACGGAATCTCTTTCTAAGACACTAGAAAGAAGCTTGCATGGGAAGAATGGCTTTGGTAAAGCTTTTTGAATTTTAGCAAGGCTCCACTTGTGTCCCCCTCCAGGCTTGTACCTGGACATATACTTTGACATCATTCCTGAAGATTGTCCAATCTTGCCCTTAAGCAAACAGAGGTATGGTTACAGGATGAAGACCTTAAGTATGGTTGTCTATTCCTTTTCTTGTGTAGGAACACTTGAAAAATTAATAATGAATTAGTGCCTTTTCATTATTTTGTCAATTATCTTAGATCATGACTGTGCAAGAAGTAGGACCAATTGGAAAATACCACAGGATACTTAAGAAATTTTTTTTAGTAGAAGATTATTCCTGGGGTTAAAAAGTTGAGAGATTGATCCCTGCTGATGCAGGTAGTCTCTAAATTATGAAATGTAAACCTTCGTTGTTTTTAGCAACTGTTATTTAACTTACCTTGTGTATGTTTTAAGGACTTAATAATATATATATACCTCCTAAGAAACTTATTAGAAAAATATTAGTAGTGAACAATATACCTCAGATCATTGGTTCTCACTGCAAAGCAAGCAGTTTTGTCATCTGTCTTTATCTTGTATTCAAGTTTTGTGCTTAGCACAAACTCCGAACAGTCTGGTGCACAGATAATTTAAAACTTTTTCAAAAAATACTAAAAAATCAAGACCGTAGTCTTAACTTCCATGCTAGCATTGCTTTGGCTTGCTTTAAGTAAAGGTCTAGGCTCTGCAAACCTTTTTTTACCCTTTGTATTAACCTTTTCTTTTTTTTTTTTCTTTCCCTCTGAAGATGGTTTTATGCAGAGATTAGTTTATGGCTGAACTCTTCCAGGCATTAGATTTGTAAATCCGATTTCATTATTGCTTCCTGTTATATTTTAGTCTTCTGACAAAGTAAAAATAATTGCTATTCTGGTTCTTGTGACCATAGACTTTTGCTAAATCAAGTGTGAAACTTGCTCCAGGTTTTTTCTTATTTGGGGGTGGTTTTTTTTTTTTTTGTTTATTTTTTGAGGCAATAGCTAAGGAGAAAGAGAGAAAATATTTTGAATCCCAATAGTAAAGCAGTTTGTGTACAATTAAGAAATTTAGCATTTTGTAGATGTGAATTTATTCATTAAATTCTGTTGTCTAAGTAAGTAGCTTACATGTGATAAGCAGCCATGTGGTTGTGATGTTACTACCCTATAACCACATCTCTTGGTGTAGTGCGCATGGTTGTGGAAATCTTTATGAAATTTAATGCTTTATATAAAAAGTATTCTAAGTTCAATATAAAATGAGCAAAAGAGTTATGCATGTAAGTAAGTCAAAATGAGTAGGCGGCTGACGTTCACATAAATTATGGCATTTAGAAAACCTTGGACATTGCTAGGAAGCAGCCATCTTTCTTGGGAAACAGTGAATATGACTAAAGACAATTAACTACAAACTCCAAATGATACAGAAAGAAGGCAAGCCAAAGTCATTCCCATTAGCCATGTTCTCTATTTTTCTACTTACAGATAAGTATTATCAGCACTCTCAGACAGTTTTTTGTCTCAAAAATGTGTCTCCATTATCAAGAGAGAAACACCCATCAGGTTTTCCATACAGTTAAAAGCTGCTAAAATCAGTGTAGGTTAAGCCTGCATAATCTGGTTGTAGTTAAACTAAGGTATGAGTACACATTTGTGTCTTGTTATGATGACAAAGTGGCTAGATCAAGCCAATAGCCATCTCAGGACCATTTATCATACTCAATAGAATTTAATCAATCAATCACCCTTGATTTTTTTGTTGCAAATGTAATGATTGAAATAAACTAGTGGCAGAAACAAATATTTCTGTTAAATTGCTGGGGTAGCTTTCTAGGTTATTGGATGTCAGTGGGCAGGTCGTATTCAAAGTTTGTTATGGATAAGTAGTCGAAAATTCAGGATCTGGATTACTAAAACTTTTCACTTGCAGCACTCCAATAATAGAAGCTAAAAACCTCATGGTTTAAGCAGCCCAAGCGGAACAAGAGTGAGGAACATAGTGAATCTTACCTTAAAAGATGCTCGTGCTTATTGGTTCTTCACTGTAATTTTGTCAGCTTGTTACCAAGTTCACGCAGGATTGGTATTTTGGTTTTAACAGTTGGCATTTGTTTTGAATATAGGGAGGGATGGAAGGAAAATAAGCCTGTTTTCTACTTTTTGCCAAGTGTTTAGGTATAAGTAGTATAGGGGTAGAGTATAAGTAGTTAAGTAGGGAATGCATTGCTGGAAAATTGCTGATGCTTTTATTCCAAAACCATTAAGTGCAATTTTTGGATGAACTTTAAGCAAATTCAATCATGTTAAGGTGAGGAGAGCATAAGGTGAATACACCTGAGCAATCTGACTGGAAACCTGAGTACTTCTGGATTAAATGGACTTATAAAGACAGTGTACTTTCATATTTTTTAACAATTTCTGTCCTGATACTAGTATCTATCAAGGATATAGTTGGGGTTGTTTGGAGCATTATCTTTGAATTTAGGCTTCTTATATAACTGGTGTGGTTAACTTCGGTTCCTAATTACAGTAGGGCAACCAGCCACATTTGGAGCCTGAAGCAGCAAAAAGGTCTTCCTTCTTTTTAGGCTTTTTTGTTGCTGCTAATCGTATTAAGGATGACACAGATTACTACGGACAAGACCTGACTTGGGAACTGTCTTTAACTATTAGCTAATTATTTTTAGTCTGTTTACTCTTTATAAGAGATGCAGCTAGTTTTTAATTGTGTAATAGTGTTAATTCCGTTTGGTTTCCAGATAGATTTGTGCTATTACATAGGAACTATTTGGATGTATGCATTTATTTTCTAGAGCAGTTCAAATGTGACACTGGAAGACTAATGGCACAACTCTTATCATGAGTTCAATAGATTGTGGCATAACGAGTTCTTTCTAGGGGTATGTCGTAGCTCTGTAGGGGGTGAAAAAAGTATTTCTTCACTACTACCGTAGTATTGGCAATGTCTTAGACAGTGGCTCTATTATGTTGGCAGCTCTGTGAGTCCTGAATGCCTCCATTTGGCTATTGGGTTGAGTTTTTATTCCTGTGAAGGTTTTGTTTGGTTGTTGCTTTTTTTTTTTTTTTTAAAGTGAGTAGCAAGAAAATGACACAATTTTGAATTCTACTGTCTACTGCCATGGAAACAGAAAAGTGTCATTAGTGGACAACTATTGAAATACCAGTATTATTGTTGTTATTTTTGTTTTTATTCCAGTGAAGGTTTTGTTTAGTTGTTTTTTTTAAAGTAAGCAACAAGGAAATAACACAATTTTGGATTCTACTCTCTACTGCCATGGAAACAGTGGACAACTATTGAAATACCAGTATTTTTTTGTTGATTTTGTTTTTGTGTGCCTTGTTTTGAGAGAACATTTTCATGATAAGTTGGACCTTGGTCTTTCTCCATGCTGTATGCAATTAGACTTTCCACATTATGAGTTTGTGGCTAGTTACTTTTATTCTCTCTTTGTAGGGAGACAGTGGATCAGTGTTTTTTAAACGATTGTGAGGCAGTTAATCAGTGAGCTAATTCTGAATATTATTAGTTTGTCTATTTACCTACTGGTATCTAAGCTTCTATTTATAGGGGAAGATGAGAAAACAATAGATTTTCTTCGTTGGGGTCATTCAGACTCTATATTGGGAGCAAGGTAGAAATTTTCCTATTTGCATTCCCACAGGGGAAAGAGAAATATGAATTTCTATAGCACTGAAAGTGCTTTGCCACCACGTTTTCCTGTAAACTTCAGCAGCGATGCTTTTGAAAGGGACCAGCATTGTTTTCCAACCATCCCAACATGCAATTCCTCAGTCTTGTTATTCAGTCACAGGGATTTATGCTGCCATCCTTCTGCACTGTGAATGTAAGGCTGAAGTCAGTCATTACAGTAAATCAATTAGCAGAGTATCTCACTGCTTTCTCCAGTGGAATCAGTGAAACAGATACCATAGTGCTTTATATGCCACTTGGGTAACTATGTGTTACCCAAGCAAATGTAATTTAAAAAAAAAAAAATCCCCATAAATCTCCAGTAGAAGGGAAAGAAGAAGTTGTTTTGACTACCCTAGAAACAAGATGCTGCTACAGATATATAGCACATTTAGGTCAGCTATAATTTTAGATATTAAAGTTGTTCTGGATATTTATGTGACTGCTATAGCAAGTATGTGCAGTGGTGCTGGTGCTTCCATGAGCACATGGACTTTTGAAGAGAAAGATAGGACTCACTGATGTAAGCAAGGACATAGTTATCCTCGGATGTGCTATAAAGAGGCTTAGATGGCTGGCAGGCATGTTGTCTCAGGCCCACACCAGGAGACTACTCAAACCACCAAAATAGAGTAGAAGTGGTTTGTGGTCTGCTTCGTAAGCTGCTTCTAACAGAAAGACTTAACAGTGCATTGGAAACTGCTCTGGCTGCTTGAGAGCTTCAGCTTGGAAATCAGAGTAGCAATAATACCAGCAACTTATTAAACAAAGCTGTTCAGAAAATGACTGTACTGTCATCTGGGAAAGCAAACTGACATTTAGGTTTGTGGAGCTTTTCACTGCAAAGTGTGCTGTATTTTCTCTGTTGTCAGAGCAGCATTTTCAGTCAAATCCTGTTTTGAGACACATCCTGACTGGGCAGTATTGTATAGCCATATTGCTTAGATACCTGATTACCCAAGGGGGGGTAAAAAAACCCCAACAAACAAGGAAGCTATACATATTTTGTTCTGTCAAAAAGAACCCAACAAACTAAGTTAGGTATACAAAGTACTGTAACATGAATTATTCAGACTTTAACTTTTTTGTTAGCTCTGGAATACCTCATATCTGCCATGGTTCTGCAGTTTCATGTATTAAAACACAACCAAGGGGGATAACAGTTTGCTTGACAACCAGCTACCTGACACCAATTATGTAATTGCCATCAGTGGAATGGAGCTGGTGGCAAAGTCAGGCTTTGCCATAGGTGGAGAGATATTTAAAGAGTAACAATATAGAAATACAGCAAAACAGCTCTGAACTTCAGGTCTGTCCCTGTATCCCCAGTGTACTTCACTGATTTTAGTTTTTTACAGGTTTCTGATACAAAGACAGATAGTTGGAGTTAGTTTCAGTTCTCTAAACGGATAACAAAATATAGCCAGTTGGTTGGCCACAGGCAAAAAAGTTTATAACAAATGTATGTAATCTTGTGGATATGAGGTTGCATAGTTCACAATTTTGAAACAAGAACAGAAATATTTCAGCTGCAATTAATGATAGGGGTAATTTTGTTTTTCTGAAGGATAAAACCATCTCTGCAAATCAAAAATCAACTGCCTTTATGTTTACATTCACTTTGAATATAAGGAAACATAACTATGGACTCATTAAACTGCAATGGCCTATTAGGAAAAAATGCTGTAAGGTTTTGTTTAAATGGAAGCTTTAAAATTACAATGGTGCTCAAGCTAGTATTTTCCTCATAAAGAATCAGAATTGATTTAAAATATGACTAAAATCATACTGTTGGTACAACTTTTACTGGATGCTTACTAAAATGAGTCATGCTTGGCATCCAGACAAATTTCTGTACATTGCATTGGTCTTCTAGCTTAGTTTTTAGAGGAGCTACACTGTCAAATATTAGCGAATACACCAAGCATCAAATATGGAGACATAGCAACATACTAGGTTTAACATCAAGAGCTGTGTAGGTTAGAAGGTTTCAGTCATCATTATAAGGAAACAGAGATGAGTTTGGTACAGCAAAATGAGTGAAGGGTATGTTTTAACAAATAAAATGGCATTTCCCTTCAGCAGGTCTACTAAACATAAATTTTGTAAAGGCTTGTGTCACTGTTTTCACATAATGGCAAAGGTGATGTCACCAGTAAGTAGGCTTCACCTCTGCTGGAGAAGGTGAAATGGTGCCCATGTGTGTGTGCTGAATTTGAGATTGTCTGTTCCTGATGTAGCAGAAGTTAAACTGCCTTGTTGAGTAAAAGATTCATTAGAAGAGCTGGGTAGTTTTATTCTGTGACTTGTTCAAGTGACTTTGTGCTAAGTTCAGTTGCATTTTGCTTCGTTCTTTTTGATGATAACTACAAGTGCTTTTTCTAAGAAAATAATTAAAAAAAAAAGAAAAAAGGTGAAGTAGTTCTTTATGACTGTGTATCACTACCAAGAGAGGGAGAAAAGAAATTCACCAAGTATTTTAGGGTGAGCAAGTAAAGTGAAATTGTCGTGTGTGTGCAGTAGCCCTTCTTCCTAGGCAGATGAGCTACATTTGTTCTGACCTTCCAGTAGAAGTTGTTGGACTGATAACTTTGATTTTGCCTGAAACTGTTTTACTGTCCTGTCAGGTTTGGCCAAATGCCATGCTTCCATCAGAACAGGATAGTTTTGTTAAAATTTCTGTTGGAAAAGTGTCTTGAGGCTGGAGAGTTATAATTTTGCTGAACCCCAGGGTGTAACAAGCAGCTCTGTGGCCCAAGCACTTTCCTACCATGTAGAAATTTTAAATATGAGTTGCTTTTTGCTTGGGTCCAGACAAAAAATACCTTTAACCTGAATCTCCTTTGACTGCCAGGCTGCTAGTCATTCCTGCCTGAGTAAATCTGGTGTTGCTTTTGCCCACCTTTTTTTTTTTTCTTGAAGAAAGCTTTGTTCAGGGCTTTATCCTAAAAAGTATTTCATAGTGGGAACATTAATATATGCTTCATTATAGCTGGAAATCTTTTTTCAAAATACATTGCCATAATCAGATAAGTGATGGCTGTTTGTTACCAATGACATGACATTATCAGAGAGTGGTGGTGTGGAGTGATGGTAATTGTAGGACAATCACTGATTCTTGGTTGATGAGTTGAAAATAAGTTACTGGAGAGCAGAGGTGAATCTGTATTTCAACAGCTTTTTCTGAATATTTGCTAGACAGATAAAAAAAAAGGATCACTTTGGAGTCTTAGGAGCATTTTCTGATAAACAAAGGCGTAAACTTCATTCCCTTGAAGTTTACTTTATGCATTTTTCAATACCCATATCCAGATTTTGTTCATCACTTGGATTGCTTGAATATCTGTGGCACCTCTACAATGATGTTACCTGTAGACTCTCATAGATAGTGTACAGATACTAGATCTTTATGCAACCTGCTTGTTGCTGTTGAAGGATCTCATAAACCTGTTTCTTCAAAGGACTGCGTAAGACATAGTAGGACAGGGAAGCAAATTCTCTTCTGGAATGCTGCAGGTGATTGTCACAGAAGTAGAGGGTCTGTTTCACTTCGGGTGTGTCATTCAGGGTAGGTTTAACTGTTACCATGGGTTTCCTTAGACTTCTGACTTCAAGCTAGTCAAATTAAGTTCTTTGAAGAGAAACAGAGTTACTGAGATAATTTTCCTGTTCTCCCTAGTAGGAAAATATTTTCTGCTAATGCCAGCTTTGAAAATGTTCTATCTTCAGGACGTCATTTCAAAGGGTTTTGATATTGACTGAATTCAGAAGACTCACAACATTTCTCAGAGGTGTTTCATTGGAGTCACCTGTTCCATCACTGATTATTTGTTGTCATTTACCATTGAATCCAAATATTTTCCTGGGATATTTTGATTCCACTCAAATTCCAGGGAAAAAAAGCTTCCCAGTCTGCAGTGCCTGGACAGCGGCTGTGAGCCTGAACCATTGTGTGCCTTCCTTTGCACTGTGGTGGCAGGTCAGCTTCCCAGAGTCTCTAGGTCTGAGAAGAGCTGAGGAGAAAACTGGATTCTTCTCTCACAGAGAAGTTGGATTTATAAAGAAGTAGAAGTAGTTTTATGGTGGAATAAGTAGATTTTGAAGTTTAAAATTCCCCAACTTTCACCTGCAGTTTTTTACCTTCTGCTTGTATTAATAAAAAAACTTATGGTGAACTTAATTTTAGGTCTCATCACCAGCATTTATCTTTTTTTAACATGAGCAGAGTACAGACATTCATGTGGAAGAAACCTGTTGCATTTACTAATATTTAGCTATTTCAGAGATTTTGAGAACTTCAACATTTTAGATTTTTTCAGATGTCCCAACACTATGTAAGGTAATCTTCGTACTAATTTCCAGTTTACTCAGCTTTAAATGTCTTGGGAGTTTAATAAAAGTCTTAGAGCTATTTACAGTGTACAAACACTTCCCTTAAAATGCTTTGTGACTTTCCAGAGGAGGTAATTATTTATTCTGAACAACGCATAACCAGTAGTTAGCATCAATTTCCCAAAATATAATTTTAAAGCAGTTTATTTTGTTTTGAATGGTTTGGAAAATGTTGACAAGGATTTCTTTCTTGATTTCCCCCCTCTCTTTTCCAGTGCATTCATCATTAAATATTAAAGCACTGGAAAGAGATTTTTTTAAGCCTTCATTCCCCTTCATGGATAGAATGCTTCTAATAAAGTGATGTCTATTTGCACTGACAGCTGTTTATTTTATGAATAGTGGCAAGCCTTTTCCACTTACCTTCACTTCCTCCACTTAAAAGTCCTCTATTAAAATCCTTAATTTGCCTCAGCAGTGAGATTAATACTGTTTTACTCAAATAAATGCACTCAATTTAATGCAAAACTCAGGATAATAATTGGCCTCTGACATGCTTGTAAATAGTGGTTTCTGTCTACCCAGTTGTTAATTGTGTCTTTTCCAGTTATGTCCTTTTGTATAGCCTGGTACTAGCATGCAGGAAACCTCCTGTTTATTACTGCTTTGGACAAATCATCCCTTTGTGCTTCTGTTTTGCTGTCCGTAAAGTGGGGTTGATGCTCATCTCCTGTGTTTAGAATCTGACTGGAAATCTGCTGGAAGCAGGGTCTCTTTATTGTGACTTAGCAATATAAGGCCAGTGCTCATCCTCCTCCAGGAACACGCCTTGAGGCTGCTGTGGACCAGCCCAGTCTGCTCAGAAGTGGAACCTGACCGACACTCCCTTCCTGACTGGGACTTCTGGATTTTGCCCTTAGGGCCATCCTCACCTTCATCATGCTGCTAGTTTTCCAGAATAACGTATTCATTTGAGTCTACAGAATGTTGCAATCAGCAGGACATACGCGAAATCTTGTAAATACCACAATTTTGTTAACCTGGATATAATAGAAGCAGCCTGTATTTACTTTGAACCTTAATCGTAATTTCAATGAATAACTTTAAAATATTTACATCAAAATATTCAAAACAAACTATGTTCTAAAAATAAAAAAATGCAAAGTAGAAATACAGAAGCAACTTGTGGCGCCTTTTGAGCAGAAATTAAAAAACTAATTTTGGCTTTCTTTGGATTAGGGCTGAACTTCTGGTGGTTTTGGGAGGCAGTCAAAGGTATTCAGTAGAGGACACTTGTCCTCTCTGAGCACGTGACACTTTCCCAATGGGAAGGCTGTAGATTCTGCTTTTATAAGAATTTGAATATGGTAGTAATACTCTGCTTCCTTGGTGTTTCTGTGCTTCCAAACAGGACATATACGTATGACAAGGTCTTGTAGGTTTGGGTCTTTTTGCATGCATCAGAACTGTGATGGTAGGTGAAATGAGAAGGCACAGAACTGACTCAGGTGGGAAAGTTTTATACATCTCTGCTTTAGATGGCATATTTGGTGTGACAGGGCTATTTTAAATGGTACATTTCTTTGCAAGTTTGTTGATTCTAAAATGTAGAAATTGAAGAAAAAAAATAAAGTCTCCATAGGCATGTTATTTTAACCATGTTGCTCTTTGTAGCAGAAAGGGGTGAACCTGGAAGAAATCTGAAGGCGGCCTTTTATTTTCAGATAAGCACTTTACAATGTCAGTTACTATCACTTTTCCAGATTGAAGCAAGCTTTTTTTCAAGTTGTCAGTCTATTTAATTTCAAAATTATAAAATTGCACTCATCTTCAAAACAAAGTATTTGTTCTTTGACTGAATTAAGTATTTAATTTGTCAAGAAATGAAGGATTTAAATTCCGAGTTACTGATTTTGTTTGGTTTGGTGTGTCTCAGGGGTTTTTCAACTGCCATTGCTCACTTTAAAGTATTAGAGAAGAATGGAAAACCTTTGAATCCATGTTTTAGGTTTGATGGGTTTTTTTTAAGTTATTTATTTCAATGTGACTTTTAGTTTAATTTTGGTAACATTGGTAACGCTTTAAATTGCTGATCTTGGTTCTAAAAACAAAGGCTAGCTGTCCTACTTCCAAGCAGTTGCTGGTGCTATGGAGATTTATCCATGCCCTTTTTCAGTTGCAAACTTTGTGGGTGACACCATGGTCCCTTTATTCACATCGTCCAACTTCAGACTTCTGTCTTCAGCATTGAGTGCCCTGAGTAGCTTATGTCCTTTCACAGTGTGAGTCAGGGTGCTTATCTTAGAAACCTCAGTTTATAACGTGTAAATAGTTCCTAAGCCATGTGTGTCGGTCCTTCTATGTAAGGTGAGTTGCCACTACTTCTCTACTTACTGTTGGAACAAGGCAGCACCTGATGAAAAACCCCTCTGTTGCTTTGACAGTATAGTGGCAAGGGCTGAAAATGGTTACCCTAAATAGGGGATGGCCCTGCATCTTCAGGCCATGTACTGAAAGCAAAGTCAGTGCTCAGTTACTTTACAGTATCTTGCACTTCCTTTCCTGTATTTTTACATTCTGTGGAAACAGCTAGAGAAACAGTTTGAGTATAGAGCAGCAGATTGCTGGTTTGTCCGCAAAATACATGCTAAAAAAACATGGCAGGTGAGTTTTGTGGCAGCACACAGCTGACAGCGCATCAGTCAGAGTGATGGGAGCTTTTACCTTCTTTTTCCTCCTATGGTAAACCACATTCTGTATACAGCTAAAAATAATTTCTTAGAAAAATCAAGTCTCACCCACTTGATGGTGCCACTGCACAGATTTTAATGAAGAACCTAATAAAGCATAATCAGGGCCAGTACATGCCCCTCCTCTCTGTATGTAGAAAAGTGAGTTTGGCTTTGCGTGTCAAATCTGATTGAGATTTATGTTAGATATTTCTGCTGTGTTTGATGATAGAAATAGAAAACTACATCAAAGGCCTCTGAAAAGTAAGCAATGACTTCCGCTATAATGTGAGCTTGGTTTAAAAAGGGGTAGATTAATTTTGGACAGTTTTCTGAATTAGTAATATCCTTTCCATTTGGTTTTATTTATTTATTTATTTATTATTTTGTTTGCTTGTTTGTTTTTTTTCCTGGCTGCACTTAGCTGGTAAAGCTAATTTATATTATTATTTGTTTATATAAATTTAGATATTTATATAAATTTATATCCCAATAAATAGTAAAAGTGTTAGGTATTTCATGCTATATTATGTTGATTTTGAAGTGCATGGAAATATGCACTGGAGATACGTTATGATACTAAACTGTGCAGCATTTCACCTGTGGTACTACATGTGAAGCACTAGCAACAGCTCTGGTTACAGTAAAGAGGAGCAGCCCTTGGTCTGCTCATCAGCCCAAGTAAGAGCACATGAGGGTTAGAAAACAAAATCAGGACAGGCAGCATTTTTTTTTACACTATGCCAAGTCAACCAATGTTTCAAAGTTAGTGTGCCAGCCTGCTGACCAGCTCGCAGCCAAGGGATATCCACCCAGTCTAGACCCACACTGTAGGCATGAGGCTGCACAGCTGGCCCTGACTTGCCAGCCTCACCCCAGCCTTGGAAAGCTCAGGCCCCCAGGCTGTGAAGTTAATGAAACCTGAAATATTCAGTCAAAGGCTCTTATTAGGACACCAAAGCAGAGTAAAAATTTGCTCCACTTGTTGCAGCTGCTCAGTAATGTGGGCTAATAGCAGTGCTGTCACTTCAGCATCACCAGACACAGGCAAAAGTTGCTGTGGAAATTTCCTGCTTTTCAATCTGTAATCTTTCAGCTTCAAATAACATTTAAATTGTCGGTATAATAAATGTGCAGCAAATGTAAGAGAGTTAAAGAGAATTTAATATTAATAATCAGAAAGTGTAATTTGTTCTTTAAGAGCATACCTGTTGGTTCTTCTGAATAGTGACTTGCACAGCAGCACCTCAGTCTTTGCTGAGGCTAAAAAGATAGTGCTACAAATAGTGCTGATAATACAAACAAATTAATCTAGGGAATTAAATTGCACTTGATTTCTGTTTAAAATGTGGTAGTTGTCACATGTGGTGTGAGAAAATTCAGCAGCTGATACTGAGGGTGCAAAGCAAACCAGTTCAAACCTCGTTGTGCCCATATAGGTGCATTTTTATAGTGTAGGTGGTTCCCCTAATGCAATATAAGAGCGAGTGTGTGGCTGCCAATGTCAGATCGTAAGTGCAGTCCAAACAGAAAAGTCTGACAGGGACTGGAGTTGATTCCTGGAGAGGAAAGGCATGTCTCTGGGGGTGGCCCATTCTGAAGAGCATGTGACAGATGTTTTGCGTGGAAAGGTAAGCTACTAAGCTAGGTGTAATTCATTTGGTGGATATTTGGTCTGTCCTTCAGAATAAGGGAAATCATACATGCTACCTGTTTCTCCCCACTCAATCTTGAGTGGAATCCAACATCACTAGTTCAGGGGCAGATGCCCATACCTGTTCAGGAGAATGTCACTTGTTATGTCGCAGGAAGGCACCAATGGCAGGTATGGAATTTGCACCACTTAGTTTCTTCATGTATGTAATTTGGCATCTGTAATAAATGAAGAGATAATCCTGACTTGACAAAGAATGATGCTAGTTTACTTGGTTTTGGCCAAGTGGACAGTGAAGGGAGGAACAATCATCATGGAAGTGTTGTGGCTCTGGAGACAGGAGGAATATGTTTTGGTTTGGGTTTTCAGGTTTTGGTTTTTTTTTGCCAGTTTTATATTGCACATCTTGGGAGAAAGTACACACTTGGAACCGCCTTGGATCTTCAGTATGACTCACTGCTTAGCAAAATGCATGTAAGGGCTGATGAAGTTGCTGGTGGCTTTAGCTCAAGGTGCTAGAAGACTTCTGTGTATATAACCAGAAATGGTAGATATTATTTCCTGGTAGCTGTGAGGTGGAGATTGTATCTTCTGTTAAGTTCATAGTTAGCCTAAAGAGAATCTGAATATTTCTATAAATTTGTGAAGGAAGTTATATATGACTGATGGCATATTTATTGCATTTAAGTTTACAAAAGTGTTTTTCTGTTAGAGGTAAGACGTGTTTGGGCAGCAGGGAGGAATCTGTCCTATTTCCTCTTGACTGCTCTGCCTAGCTTGAAATGAACAGCTGGGAAATGATACTGGACTGGAGAGTACAGCAGGTCGAGAGTGAAAGGAGAGGCAAGGAGAGCCTGTTACCTGAATAGGTTAAAAAAAAGTAGAGGTGGTAGATGTATAACCAGTTCTTTATGGTGAGGGTGCTGTACTGGAGGCAAAGCTGGATGAAGAAACAGATCATGAAGTCACTGCAAAAATGCAGTAGATAGGATGGGAGATTTCTTATAAAACTCAGAATTTCTATTTATGTTTTAAAGCTATTTATTCTGGTTTGTGTTCTAATAAAATTTAGATTTAGAGATTAAAAGCGCTTTCAGTGTTTTTGAGGTACTTAGGGGAAGGTCTTCATGAAAGCACAAACCAAATTTGAGTTCCTCTGAAGTCTGGTAGACATTTGGATTTTGTGGAACTTTGTAAAATGCTTTCATTTTTTTTTGTAGGTGAACATTAAGTTTAGTTCATGGTGCCAGTGGGAAGTTGGGGTAGACTCTGATGACTATGTCTCCATCATACCATCAAAAGGCTCAGAATTGGAAAATTTACTCCTTATTAGTGAAGAATTGAGTTGAGCAGAACTGTTTCTGCTCGTTGTCTCATAGGTGCTATGAGTATAGTTCTGCTTAGTTAAATTCCTGGAATGAATAACGTGTACAAGAGAGACAGAGTAATCTAGGTTGCATAAATGGTGTGAGTTTGTTTGGGTTCTCTTGTGTGGATTTTTTTTTTTTTGTTGCTGCTGTAGTTGTATGTTTGGTTGGTGTTTTACCTTTAGGAGTATTAGGTAGCATAAAGGGAGTCTACCACTTATGACTTACAGTCATTTTTTTGTTGATGGAATCAGTCTCAAAGTAAGAGCGGTTCCAGAGAAGCAAAGCTGTGCTGAGATCCCTCAAAAGGATTTGTTGAGTGACTGCCTCTCACAGTTTTCTGTGCTCTTTCCTATATCATCAGTGTAAAAATCTACCAATTTCATTAAAAGCCAGCTCCTGGGGTCATGTAACTTTGTAAGAGTTTGCTTTCCTTACAGGATCTGAAGTTTTCTTGGATAGCAGAGTTTGGGAGAAGACCAAAAAACACTGAAGTTGTCACCCAAGTTAAGTTCAGTCTCAAAAAAACACAAACAGGGAGCATCTCCAGTGAAGAAGCATGGCTCTCATACCAATGATAGAAGAAATGAGTCTGTAATTCTGAATTAGAAATGGTTCAGAGAGTTCTTCAAGTAGAGTGATTATTTTCTTGTCTCACTGGATGAGTATCAGGTTTCCAAGCTCCTTCTCTGTTGTGGCTTAAGCCCAGCCAGCAACCCAGGACATTATTTTAAGATTTCTGAATTGTTTTTAATATCACAGATCAGGCCTTGCAGTCTGCAAGCTGAACAGGACTTTCTCACAGGGAGGTCTGGGGAAAATGTGATCTCAGAAAACCAAAACCAGCCATGCATTGCTTCTCTTTCTGTCTCTCTATCTCACTGGATTCTTGAGGAAAAAACTCCAAACACAAGTGCTTGTGTCTACACTGGAATAAAGTGTAGGAAAATGTCTGCTATTTCTTCAGTGGGTCCCCGGTTAAATACTATTCCACAGTAATACTTAGTTACGCTGCAAAAATGAAAGAGCCACTGAAATATTTAGTATGAATTGCTATTTTCTGGTACAAGTAGGCTTTAATAATCCGCTTCCTATGACTCATGAATTTCTTGCATATATCATTTGTTAAAAAAAAAAAAAAAAGGCAGTATGTCCTCAATTATACTTTTTTTTTGTAATATTGCCTTGCTTTCATTTAATACTTGCTGTTAGAGGTTTTGGAGATTAAACTGGAAATAGCAACCCTTTGTGAAGGAGCAATGGAATGTTATGAAAAATGTAAAATAATTATAAATAGTACTGTATGTATAATTATATTAAAAAGATTTTATAGAGCTTTCCTATGAATTAATGTCAGTGCATTTATGCTTTCCTACACAAATAAATATTTTTCTAATTAAATAAGGAATTTTATTCGTAGTAACAAGTAACACAGTGCAAACTTCAGTTTATCTGATGGGACCTCTGTAATCTTGATTTATACAGAAACAATAAAGATTGTTCCTAACTAATAACCAGTATGGAAATATATTTATTTCCCTTTCACAATAGGATTCTCCATTTCTCAGTCGTTTTTCCTTTCGTCCTGACCGCGCATCTTTGGAGTCCTATAATATTACTTGTTTGTGAAGAGGGCTGAAATGTAGTTTATGTCTAACAGTTCTGATTTTGCTGGGATTTTATGTCTGGGTAAACAAATGTGTTCAGACAGTGTTGGTGAATGACAGGGTCTGACAGTGAGGATTTATATTAAGGCGTAAGGATTAAAATGAATAGTAATATATAGAACTACATAATGTTCAATGAAGGAGAATTTTTACTTTTCCACTTCTTTGAAGGTTGGAAGTCAGTTCATTGATCCATATTTTTCATAGTAAATGCTTTCTGTTAGATATAAAGAAAACATAACCCCTGTGTTTTGTACATCATTGAAAAAAACCCAATTATTAACATACTTGGTACTTTTATTTCCTTTTAAATGATTTTTTTTTTTAAGTATCAAATGGGGTTTATTTGGTTTTGATCACAACTTAAAGCTTTTATTATTTTGTTAATCAGAAATTCACATTTTTGTACTAATATGTTTGCACTGATGAAAAAGAACAAATCATGTTTTTGTTGGCTTTCTGATTCAGGTGTTTAAGCCTGTATAAATCTTAGCTCAGTCTGCTCAACCCAGCTAACGTGAAAATGACAATTCATGATTTTTTGTAATATTGCAAAATGCAACTGTTTATGTTGGTGGCAGTAAAAATTGAGACAGCTGCCTTAGAAGATATTTGGAATCTGCTGCACCTGAAACCAGGAAAGCCTTATATATTGTTCAGCTATTAAAGAAAATTTGAGTGTCTTTGCTCTACAGTGTAGCTGTGACATATATGAGAACAAGTTCTATTAGGAGCAGCTAAGGGAACCAGCTAAAGTGCGAAGGATATTGTTTAGTCTGAAGAAAAGGAGGTGTAGGGGAGACCTAATTAGTCTCTACAGCTACCTGAAAGAAGGCTGTAGTGGGGTGGGTGTTGGTCTCTTCTCCTAGGTAACAAGCATTGGGATGAGAGGAAATGGCCTCAAGTTGCACAGGGATTTGGAATGAGAATGATTGGATGTGAAAAAAAAATTCTGCTCGAAAGGGTTGTCAAGGTTTGGAACAGGCTAGCCCAGGGAAGTGGTTGAGACCCCATACCTGGAGGTATTTAAAAGATATGTAGGTGTGGCACTTAGGGAGACGGTTTAGCAGTGCATTTAGTATTACTAGCTTAATGGTTAGATTCAATGACCTTTAGGGTCTTTTCCAACCTAAATAGTTCTGTGATTCTATGATCTTATGAACAGCTATTTATAGTTATCAATTCATAGCTAGGTAAAATTACCTTTGACCCAGTTCATTGTCAGTGCAGTTCATCTTTTTCTGGCCTCCACTTTTCATGATAGTGGATGAAAATGTAAAATTTCTTGAAGGTAATGTAAATTGCTTCTTTAAGTATTTTATGCCATTGACTAGAAAGTAAAAGTAAATATAATACAGTATGTTCCTGAGGTGCACATTTCAGAAGAAAAACTGTGCATATCTAAGCAGGGGAATATATTACTTCATTTTGGTGGCTTTTACGCATGCTGGCAAGAATTAAATGAAGTTGATAACAAGTTAAGAAGCTCTGCCACTCAGTATTAGGGAAGCTTCCTGTATGCAACAGTAGAAAATGAAGTATTTAGTATTTAATATAACATTGCAAATTATCCTGCTATCCTCTCTCCATTAAGCATTGCATTGATACTTTTGAAACAGATTGGTTCAGTGCTTTCTAAATTTAATTCTAAGTTAGTCTATGAAAGAAATAGAAGCTGACTTAAAATATTTCCTTGCTTTGTGATGCAGCATGCAAGGAGACAAATAGTCAAGATTGTAAAAATAAACTTAATGTTTAAACATTATATTTCTAAAAATATGAATTATCTAGGAAAGGCAGTGTTAGATTCATTCCATGGTAAGTCAGGTGTTATGTGAAATGTATTCAATTACATTTGGAAAGGTCATCTATGCCCATTCTATTGTGCTTTCAGCATTCAGTGGCATCTGCAGAGAAATCTCATTCTTAAAACCCATTTAGTTACTGATTCAAAGGGGAATGCATTAGTAAAAATTTATATATAAGTTAAATGGTAATAGAATCTGTCACATTGTTCTGCCTTGGTGCTTTTTGAATGTGGCTAAAATAACCTTTGGTCTTTCACAAGGCCTTTTATGGGAAGCTAACAAAGTGGAGATTATATTAAAAATGAGGACTCAGAAATTAATTAACTGTGGGACCTATTGCTTAACATTTTTTGTTTTAAAGAGCAATATTTTATATGATGTTAATATTTTACTGACGGAATTCAGAAGCAAGAAAATACCAGGTAGAACTAAGACATTTAGGTATAGGAAGGAGTCCTAAACAGAATACTAGAAAATTATTTTATCTATGTCAAGAAAATTCAGTAAGACAGGGTATTTATTAAGCCTAGGTAAAATGAAAAGAGCAAATAAAAACTGTAATTGCAAGGCTGTTGTAATATGGAACTTTAGGCAATAGAATTCTTAGCATTTCAAAGTAAACTTTGGAAAAGTGAATATAGTTGCTAAGATGATTTCTTTGTGCCAGTGGAAGATGGTGCTTGTCAGATAACTTTTAAATGCATTAAACTGTGACTAGTGCTATCTAAGTGAACGTGGAAGTAGAAGCCAGCTTCTTCTCAATATTCCTGTATATAATAACAGCTATTTTAGAAATTGAGAAATTAAAGATCATTGAGTTTTGCTTTATTAGAAGGAACTTGGCTCAACAGTGGCAGGTAATCTTTAGGGAGAAATTTCCCAACAAGACCATGTGTTGCAAGATCACAAACATCGGAGATGTGCAGTACGGCCCTGTAGGAAAAGAAAATTATTAAATGAAATCGCTGAAGTTAAGTTACTATAGCCATGTAAGATTCTGATTTTGAAACAATGTATTCTCTTAACAATCTAAACCTCTTCTCTTTCCAACAAATACCTTCCAAAATAATATAGCTGGTAAAGAAGGCTATTAGATATTATGCTGTAGACAAGTCTATTAAATCTAATATTCTTGTGAATCTGAACAGATACAAATTATCCCAGCTAGAAGCCAAGTTGCTGTAATTCTATTGACCATCAAATTCGTTCAAGTAAAGCCACATAGCAAGAAGAAATCTCATGTAGTTTGAAGTGTATTGTAAGACCTAGAGACAAAACATCAGTGCACACAAACGGAAAGGAGCACACTTTGCAGTTAACATAAAAACATTTGCAATACAAAGGCAAGGATGCCAGCACAAAGGGTATGGTGCTGGGCTTTCAAGAAAAGCAACCATTTTACAGAACTCTGACCTGCTTTCATAGTTTACCAAGAAATTTCATAAGTGCTGTGGAAGTGCAGATGACAATGACAGCACAGGAACATAGGAGGACTCTCTGTCTCTCTTAAATGTGCTCTCAAAGTGAGGTTCTGCGGGAGACGAGCTTGTGATGTGAGGCATGAATGGACAAAAAGTAGAGTTAAAAATAAACACCAAAGTTGAGTGCCCTGTAATCATTGTGAGGACAGAAAAATAAGTGAGCACAGAGAAAGCCACCGCGTTTCAGAATAAGTACTATTATTACTTATGGGAACAGGAAATAATGGATGCTATTGCTTTTCTGAGTTCACATGATATCCTTTTTCCCTGTTGTCCTGAATAGAGCAAAACTTTCTTCTAAAAACATTTTTCTTCCAAGTTTTTAATTAAATTTTAGTTTTTCTGGTGTGTATTATGAGATATTGAAATTATTATTATTAAAATTAGAAAGCAGTGGCATATGAATGTCCATATTTTATCACTTCTTATTAACAGTGAGAGAAAGTAACAAGCACACGAACAGAAGCTTTGAAGCATTGACACACCAGGGGACAGAGCAGTCAAAATAATAAAGAAGGGGTGTATAAAGCTTTTGAATGCAAGAGCTGTATCATAAGAACAGCTGAAGAGATAAGTAATGAAGGAACATTCTAGTTTTAGATGCCTTTTTATCACCATTAAGTGAAGTACAAACTTCTGTGTTTGAGTTCCCCATTGGCTATGTACTTGCTTTAGGAAGCTTGCTTTTGTGATTGTGTAAGACATATCGGAGGATCCTGCATGCTGGAATGACAATGCAAAACTTGCCCAAACAAGGCAAAAGGAGTCTAATGTGGTCATCTCTACTGAGTGTATCTCCTGGAGTACTGTTGCAATTAAACATAAACAGTATGCTTGAGAAGAAGGCGACTTCTGGACACTGCAAAAAGCATTACAGCCAGAACTGAAATATTTGAACTGAGAATCCAAAGAAGAAATTTATTTTTCCATGGGATTTAGTCACTCTTTCTGGATCTCAATTGACTAGTGAGAAATATTTCTAAAATGCTAAGTCATACTGACGTGTTTAAAGTTTTGAGTATTATCCAGATGTTAATTTGAAGAAATCGATAGGTTTCTATGTGGAAGTTGGTAGGACTGGAGGCTGCCTCATGGTGTGGTGGGCGGGCTCAAATCCCATGCGTGGTGGGTAGTTAATTGTTACACAATGTAAAGTGACATCAGCAAAACAGACTGCAAGAATCCCAGTCTGAAATGCCACAACACTATTGTCAGTTTAGTCCTGTGTGAGAAATCAGGTCGCCTTTTAAATGTCCCAGGCCTTACAAACTCCCTGGGAGATGGGTCTGGGCTAGGTGGGACAGTGTGCTTTGTGTGGGTATTTTGCTTCCCACCTTCTGAAGAAATCTGGGGGTTGCAACTTCTTTGGGGTGTGACACTTTTTAAATCTTAATACATATCATAAATGACTTTGATATTTCAAATAAATTTTAATAAACAAGGGAGAAAACTCCTAAAAGATGCTGATCATAACATTAGAGGGCAAGACCTGACAGTCAAGTCACGGTGAATATTGTAAATCTTAAAGAAATAGATGCCTGAATTATTTTGGATGCATATGAGTGGTATTTTTAGTACTGAAATATCCAAAAGTAAAAACTGCAGGAGGGAAATGCAAGTAAAACTTGAAGGACCTGGAGCTACCAGCTGTTATCATGCATTTGGTGCTATGCTATTTGAGCAGAATGTACCTCTAAATACCAGCTTTCATTTGACTCGCTGAGAACTCATTTTGTGACAGACTGGATAGTGCAGTTTATTCTCCCTAAGACTGTGAGTTGATATAAGACTAACCCTCTGTTAAGCATTTGCTTGCCAGCTCAAACAGGCTTTTATTTAGTACCTTTACTCATAAGAGGGAGTCAGTAAATAATAACAAGCAAAGAAAGCTCTCCTGTGGTAAAAACTACAAATTAAAACTCCTTTGGATGATAAGGAAGGGATTAATTTTCATGGTGTTAAAAAACAATGGGAATATTCATCATTGTTCTTTTAGCACTGTACATTCATCTGTGTCTGAACAAATACAAAGGTAAAATGTAAGTACAAAGGTAAAATCCTGAACACTTGTGTGTAATAAGTTTACCCTCTTGTATTTTAAACCTATAAAATTTCTAAAGAGATCTGTCCTGGCAGTCTCTGAGGGTGGGGATGCTAAAATCATTCTGTTTGTGAACAGAAAACATTCTTAATTCAAAACAAAAAGTATTATAATTGTTCTAAAGCAAGAATGGCACTCAGCCTGTCACAAGTTAATGCCAAAGCTGTTTTTATAGCCGCTATTCAAGGGAGAAGACATCTTAATTAAACTCTGCCTTTGTTGAGGACAGCCTACTGACAAACTGTACGTGCTAACTGCAATCATGCATCCTGCTGTCGCCATTGTCAAGGAAAAAAAGCAACAAAAGCAGGCTGCAAGTGGCTGCTATCATGCAGGTTGCTGTGGAAGGACGGGCTTGAGAAGAGGTTGCTTTGTCCACTTATTACAATGTCTTTGAAATTTTAGAGACAACCTCTAATAGCTACAAGTCAGAATAATTCTTTCTATGGTGGGACATTGCAGACTTGTCACACTGAAAAGTTCAACATCAGAAGTCCAGGTGCAAAATATCAATAAAAATCATTAAGAAATGATGAGATCTCCTTTGTTTTTTATCCAGTGGTGAAGTTTGCTGGTTTAGGATTTTCTTTTACCCTGAAGTCAAGATGTTTAAATAGAAATGGAATTTCCACATAATCACCTCACTCTGGCAGCTGGGACTTTAAGAGGACTACCAGCAAAATATCTGTAATGAAATAATGAACTGGGATGTCTTTGATGAGGTTGTCTACTCTCACTGTGTTTTTGTTGTATTATTTTGCTGTATTCTCTTGCCATTTCTTTTTCTCTTTCATGTGGGAAGAAAGATGTGCATGGGTTGTAAAGGGTTAGAGTAATTGCTGATCTACCTGTATCACTGCAATGGGAATTAAAAGTCATTAAGTACCAGTGCACCTGCAGACACCAGTCTTCTACTCATATTTCTGGGCATTGCTGGTCACTCTAACTTTCTAGCAGACAGCAAACCAAAACAAAACAGAAAACTGTTGTCAAGTAAGGTTTGAGAAACTTGTTTGTAAAATATCTGAGGCTATTCCTGCAATATTATGAAAGGACAATAGGTAGATAAAATGCTATAGAAATTCATGGACCAGTGGATTGCTTTTCCCTGCTTACTGCCCAGGTGTCTCAAAAAGAACCTGAAAGAGCAATTTATCTTTCTGCAAGGAGAAGAGATAAATTCCTTTCCTGACAGGATTGTCTGCTTCGTCTTGGAGATATTTATCTTGAGGCTTCATGGAGTACTTTTTGAATATTGCTTACTATGACTTGCATTGAGATTAATGAGTCATTTCATACAATTCCATCACTAAATCTGGGCCGTTTTTTTGGTTAAGATCAAAGAAATGCCATGTCACATTGTCCAGTTCCCCCAGTTTTTTAAGCACTGTTCAGGTAAAGTATTTAGTTTTTATTTGACTTGTGGACCCAAACTGTTGTGTTATATGTTAACTAAATATTACGATCAACAAATAGTAAAAAATTCATGATTAAATTACTTGTCAGGAATGATAAGTCCTAATCTTGCTAAGACAGGTAGGAATTTAGGGTAGAAAAGATGTTCCTAGGAGAGTAGATTAAAGAAGTTCCAAGAATGCATAGGGAAAAAAAAGTAAAAAGAAAGTTTCAGTTGCTGCAGTTAATGGAAAAAGAAAATTCTTTGCCATTTATTAGTCTACAGCGATCTACTTTATGCAATGAAAATATTAATTAGCATCACATTATTTGTAGTTAATTTTGGTAGTAAATTCCAATTTTCAAGCAAACATTCAAGTAAAAGAGCCATGTTTTGGGGACAGTTCTGTTCAGTTCTCCGACAAATAAAACCATTAAAGGTGTATACAAGTGATATATAGCCCATGACTAGGATCCTCTGGTCTCATGCTGTAATAATTATTTTGTTGTGTTTGGACCTGAGTGAAGAATTGGATGGGGGGTTCATACCCTGTCTCATCACACAAGTGCTGAAATGCTAGCTGAAATGCATTGCTATCCACCACATCAGTTTTATTCAGATAGTATTTTAGTTAGCTGGTTAACTTTAAATAATGCTTTTGGTGAAAACATAGACAAATGGTTGTGCAGTTTCTTGTTAGAAAGTATATTTTATTTGTGAATTTAGAAAAATTAATAGATTGACTATAAAGAACAACTTCAAAAGCCACTTCTAATTTTCATATTTTCCCTGTGAAAGCAGTAGCTGTAAGTAGCTGGTGATAGTGAGTTGACTTTACTTTGCTTAACTGTGATACTTCTTTGAGCTATAAGGATGATAAAGACTCATGAACTTTGGGCTCATAAACTTTTTCAAAAGGCTGATATTTCTCCTGTAAATACTTTGTAAAGCTCTAGTTATAATCATATTTAAAAAATATTTTTCTATAGTCTTTTTACTATGCCATTTTAATATGTGTAAAGCAAGTAAGTTTAAAATTGTCAATTTGGAAGTACATATTGAAAGCATGCATTGATAGGAATAGAGCCTGTGTAAGAGAAAGTCTCTTTAGATTTTTAAGTTATGAAAATACTTTACAGTAGCCTGATGAAGTTCTTTAAGACAGTATATTCAAAGAAAATACAGTTCATTCTGCTTATAAATTAAAAAAAAATATTTGTTTCTGGCTATTCTTATATAAAGAGAAATTTTTGCTGATGTAAAAATCAATGGAAAGTTAAAATTAAAAGAAAAAAAATTGAAATACACTTATATGTTGATCATCAAATGTTTCTATTTGTTTCCATGCCTCAAAAGTCTTGCAGTGTTAATATTTATACTAACAGGTTTTATTATATTTACAAGTAATATGTATATATATTATATTCTTAATTTAGATGGGTTTATTGTTTAATATGTCTTTAACTTGGATATTGAAGAAAAACTTAACATTTTTGTAATCAATACATGGAATTGAACCTCTGTAGAAAAATTCAGAGCTTTCCACTCAGAGGCAGTTATTTTATTAGTGTTTATTTCCACCTCCTGTTAGGATGCCATAAGTAATCCAGCATGACTGATTGTGCAAGCAGTTATACATAAGTTTCAAAAGAATTTTATATTCTGGCCAGGGGGTTGCATGGAAATAATTTCTGTTTTCTTTGGAAGTTCACCTGTTCATTTTATTACATATCTTTCTCAAAGTCTTAGGATTTTAGGTCATTATTGCAAAGCTAAGCATGATACGACATAGATGCTTTTAATGCCAATGTTCCCACAAGTTTGTATACTGGCTGCCTGGAGTTTGGCCCGATAATTTATGTTTAACAGTACTAGGGCCAATATCACTCAGAAGTAGTGCTGTTGATTTTTAAGTTGTGATGTCCTCTTCCTCAGCACTGGACTAGTTTTGCAGCAGCTTACTTTACAATTTGATAAGGCATTGTCGTAGTTTGAGGCCCCTCAAACAGTTCTGTGCACCCCCCCCCCCCCTTTCTTCCCCAGTCCCGGGGAAA
>JASSUY010024477.1:0-27509 GCA_032466535.1 Forpus xanthops
GAGGACACCAGAACTGCACACAGTACTCCAAGTGAGGTCTCACAAGAGCAGAGCAGAGGGGCAGGATCACCTCCCTCTACCTGCTGGTCATGCTTCTTTTGAAGCAGCCCAGGATACAGTTAGCTTTCTGGGCTGTGAGTGCACACTGACAGCTCATATTCATCTTCTCATCAACCAACACCCCCAAGTCCTTCTCTACAGGCCCAACCTGTAGCTGTGCCTGGGATTGCTCTAACCCAGGGGTAGGACTTGTCATGGTTAAACTTCATCAGGTTGGCATCAGCCCACCTCCCAAGCGTGTCAAGTTCCCTCTGGATGGCATTCCTTCCTTCCAGTGTATCAGCCGAACCACACAGCTTGGTGTCATCAGCAAACTTGCTGAGTGCGCACTCAATCCCACTGTTCATTTCACCAACATAGATGTTGAACAAGACCGGTCCCTACACCGATCCCTGAGGGACACCACTCGTTACTGGTCTCCAGACGGACATTGAGCCATTGAGCACAACTCTTTGTGTGTGGCCATTCAGCCAGTTCTTTATCCACCAAGTGATCCACCTATCAAATTGATGTGTCTCCAATTTAGAGACAAGGATGTCATGTGAGACAGTGTCAAATGCTTTGCACAAGTCCAGGTAGATGACATTATCTGCTCTACCCCTGTCCATCAGTTCCATAGCCCCATAATAGAAGGCCACTAGATTGGTCAGGCAGGATTTCCCTTTAGTGAATCCATGCTGGCTGCCACAAATCACCTTGTTGTTTCTCATGTGCCTTTGCATGCCTTCCAGGAGAATCTGCTCCTGGAATGTACAAACTATAAAAATGCTGTGGAAACACAGTGTAATGTAACAGTCCCAAGATGTATTTTAGGGAGAACTGGACCATTCATAGTCTCCCCTTCCACTGCACTAAGAAGTGCTAAATTCTGTTATCCAGACGTATAACTCCATCTAGATGGTCTAAGCTATTCTGACTGACCTCTAGCAGCCGCTCCACAAGAATGCAGCTTCTTTCATGTAACATCTGAACACACAGTTCAAATGGCAGTAAATACCTGTGAGCTGGTCTCCGTTGACTGTATTGGGATTTTTAACACCTTGATCATCTGCAGGCTCCTACAGGTATGCATGCAGCATCTTAATCATAACCCCACTATCCAAAGTAGGTCTGGGGAACGTTTCCATACATGGAAATGTGCTAAATTGCTGTTCTTGATCAAGTGTTATTTCTTTATATTTGCTTGTTTAAGAAACTGCTGAGTGCTTATGGTCTGGAAAATAAGCTGTTAAGTGAGTCAAAAATTGGAGACATCCAAAATCAAAACTTTATAACTGTGTTATCTCCTACTCACATTGAGCAACTGGTTATCTCAAATCACTTTATTTCCATTTAAGCCAGACTAGTACATACGCTAATGAGATAAAGGATCATTCTACTTTCCTTCTTTCCCATCAGTTAGCATATTTTTAGACTGCTGAAGACAATTTCAAATTTCATTTGGCTGCATTTCAGGTACATTTGAAGTATCATCTGAATTTTTATCTAACTTAAGGTATTAAGTAAATAAATGAATAAGAAAAAATTTCTGAATGCTTATCCAAGTCCAAATTTGGATTTTTTTCCCCAAATCTGTTTTTATTAGCTCAAGCCTGCCTAAGTGCTAGTAATCATAAGATAGTATAGACCAGGATAAAGTGGCTGACAAAGAGTGAAAGAAATCCAGAGGTTTGGACATATTGCAAGAGACAAGAAGGGATTTGGAAAAGTAAAGTTTTAGGAAAGCAAGTCCCATTAAAATCCATGAGAAATTTCTTTCTCAGTCCTTCTGATTTTTTTTCTGATTGGACTGCATCAAATAGACAAATTTCTGTTCACAACTTGTGCAAAAGTGCAAAACAAATAAATTGCAAAACAAAGAAATAAATTTGAAGGCTGTGAAGAATTTGTGTTAGAAAATGCTCTTAGCAAAGCATCATGCAAAGAGGAAAACAGAACCTGTAATTTTTAATAATGAATGACAATGATGGACAAAATAATATTTATTTTTTTTAATTTCAAGAATCCGGAATAAGATTTAAGCTCACTTACAGTTTTCTATATTTTTCTATGGAGTTTATGTTTTATTTGATCTATAATTATATATCATGCTAATGGGAACGAACTGTCCTTTCCAACTTCAGTTTTAGAAGTGGTCACCTTGTCTTGCAGATACTTCAAATGTCTCACAATTTTGCCATTTTTTGGGAAGATGTGAAGTAGACCTACTGCATTCTGCAGGCCAGAGGTCTTCAAAACTCATCTCCAAAAAGGGAAGAAATAGCTTGGGAAAACAGTTTTCAGTAATGGGTGGGAAGCGTGCACTGGTTTTGAACTGCCTCGTCTTAACTCCATTTCAGAATACACATTCTTAAATTTTTGACAAAGCAAGCAGTACAGAAAGAGTCAATGCTTTATTCATAACTGATCAGTGGATTATGGTAGTGGATCCTGTGAATAGCTGAGGGTTTATAGTGTGCATCTTTCAAGGTTGTAACCAGTGAAAAGGAAATAAGGACATTACTAACATATAAAATAGTAGGGAAATGTAATATCTTTTGTACAAAGATTCTGCTGACAACCATTAGCATTATTATCTGTGCCAACCAGGAAATGACTATCATTTTAGATGCTGTTTGACAGCTCTGATTTATTCCTGGAGAACTCAACTTCATTCTCACCAATTAACGTAGCAGATCCATAACCAGCCTTAGACATGCCATGTCTATTCACAGGGGATTATCTATAAGCCACTTATTTCACGTCTGTCCATTCAAAGCAGCTGTACTTTGTGTAAGATTACAGCCTCTCAACATTATTCTAAAAACAGTCACAAAATACTAAAGCCTTTTTCTCCTGCTGAAAAGGTTGTAGAAAAGAGACAACATAATTTATTTAGCAAATGTACTTTTCACCAGCAGCAAATATACTTTCTATACAGCAAATAGTCTCATATTCCTTAAGGGAAGCCATTTCCCTTCTTTCTTTCTCTTCCTCTCTCTGTCAGTCTTCTCTCTCTGTCCCCCAATACACACACACCTACCAAAAGCAATACCAAAGGAATTTATGGATAGCAACAGAAAAAATTGAATTACCACAGCTAACCATATTGATTTTTATTTATAGCACCTTTCACTCCAAAGAAACCTATGGTACCTTAAAAAGCCTATTTCTATATTAATTAATTATCTCACCTAACAAGCCTTGCTGTGACTTGGTCATTGGAAGACACAATTGGATTCACTGATATTATTTAACTCTCTAAGACTGAAAGTGGAGAATTTGATAGTGCATCTACTTGAAACTTTAGGTAGATAGATTTTACTTAGCTTCACTGGCATTTGGGGAAGTCATTTACTGATCATGAGATATTCAGTGCCCAAGGTCCTATGATGTTACATAATAACCCAAAACCACCTTCAACAATGGTCTTGTATGTCCTAGCCCCTTAAAGCTACCTACAGAACAAAGGATGATACCTAACATTGCAAACAGTGTAGCAAACTTTTCCTGGAAATTCTTTTAGAGCTGTTTAGCAAAGTTTGATAATATTGTCTTAGAAGTTTCCCCAGGGAAAAATTCACCCATTAATTTGAGTTGGTGAGTGTCACTTCCCGGACCTTGGGGCTGATTACCCTCCCAGGTTAGCCCTGGAGCTAAGGCAGGGGCTCCTAATAAAGTTCTTAGGGCTCCCACACCTGTAGTTGTTCCTCTGGGATCATTTGTGTTCATGAAGATGAGCCTTTTATCATGCAACCTAGCATGCAGAGGTAGTGTAATTTACCTTGGTCGATCCAAGGAGCTTTGTCAGAACTTAGTTACTGTTACTTTCAGGTAAATTTAAATGTCATTTTGAAACAGTCTGCTCACAGTGCTGCTTTGATGTTGGAAACCCTAATGCAGCCCAGGTTAGTTTGCATATACTAAGTCCCTGTGGACTCAAAACTTTCTTCATAGAAACCAAGGAAGATGTAGCAAGGCTTTACTATATGTGATTACATTCTTATTAATTATTTGCCTCTTTCTAAATACTAGTCTGAGGAGCTGTCACCACAAGTAAAATACAGCTCCATTTCTGACTCACACATCACTATCACATTATAAGCACTATGTATACACCTATAGATGCTGTATTTTGATGCAGAGTAGTCATTTGACTCCTTCATACTCCATACAATTAATACTCTTGCCCTGCTACTCCTGTAATTAGGTACAATGTGTGTGCAGGAGGACTAGTTTGGCTACTGCATTCACATATAACGCAGAGAAAAAAAGTTATTTACCTGTCTGCATCCAATTAAACACAGCATGTTCTTAGCATGTTGTTTCCAAAGTGAAGACGTAGAGCAACAACACAACCTGGGCCCTTTCACATCCAGAAATGATGGTAGCACACCTGACTACAGCAGAAGAAAGGAGAGAGAGTTGTTGAACCCGTATAGATAGAAGATCTTAAAGAGCTGTGTTTATAAGAGAAGTAAGCAACTTCTCTTTGTTCTTGAAGCACTTGCTTTTATATTCCATTTTAGTAACTAAAAAGGCACCTGATAAAGGACATCAGGAATGTGCTCAAAGTATAAATGGTAAAGCAATTGCAATGTACTTGTTCCAAATCAAGTATCCAAACAAGTTGTCCTACCACCTTCTTCATATTGAATAAGTGTCCCAATGGGAGAAACACTGCATATATTTATAAATTATATACATTTGTGACAAGGGCATATGGAAATAATTAGAAGGAAATCACTGAAAATCCACTGCAGAAAGAAGTTTTACACCTAAATTTCAATTAGGTGGTTCTAGAGCAAGTGCTTACATTTCCAACTCAGTCAGTGGGGAGCTGCAGAGCAGAGCCCTTGAGGGCCACCAAAGGAAGATTCCTGAAGTGATTCCTGTCCAAACCCACGACCACCAAAATAGCCATTTTTTAAATTAACAGTCTGTTAAAATGCTTTCATGTTTATGCTGACAAATCCAGTGGCAAACAGGAAGAGATATGAGAACCAGTCAAGCTGTTTCTCCAAAACATTGATGAAAGGAAGGAAAAAAAAAGAGGAAATCACTCTTTTTGTTTAATAATATACGTGACACACCCAGCAAGATGTGAAAGAAATGAATGATGACAGAATAACTAGAACAACCTGCTCTTACTTGAGATGCTTTAAATTATTACTAAAGATAAGGATGAGATAACTTCATTCCAGACCTGAATCTCAAAATGCGAGGTGTTTGAATTTCTAAATTATTTTCTCAGAGGTAAATCAAAAGCATCTCTTTTCCATCTCCCTTTCTATTTAGAAATGGTCATTTAGGAGCCTATATATATCAGTCTATTGTGATTCCATGAGATGAGCAAGGCCTGAAGAGCTATGTGCAGTCACTATGTCCAAAGGTATTTTACTTCACAGATATTGAATTTTGTAATCATTCACCTTTCATCACCATCATATCAGACCACAAATCAACTCACTTAAAACATTATCTTAAAATATAATCACATCCTGACTTCAATTGCTACTAAAATCTGCATTAAATGAGTTAGATCACTTTAAAAATTTCAGCTTTCAGATTACCACACACACTTCAGGTACTACAGGAAGTCATAGTGTTCAAGATTGCACCATAGCACACTAATTAAGCTCTACAGTTACTTTTGTCTAGTTACTAAAATACATAATAAATCCATTTGGAAAATGCTTCTTGACAAAATTGTAAACATCAATTATACAACTCTATATTGTAAAATTGACAAAAGATTTTTAAACAAAATTGTTCATTGAAAACAACTGAACCACTGTGTTAGAATTGTGATTCCTTAAACTCAACTCTAAAAGAGACAAAATAATTGCAAATTTATTTCTGGCGTAACACAAAATAGATGTTAAAGGTTTAACGAGTTTTCAGTTTGATTCTAGCAGCTTCCACAAAGTGGGACAAAAATCTGGTAAAATTTTACAATCTTTGGTATAGTAAAAGCTAGTATTTTCAAATTATCGAAGAAGATTGCTGACATAACCAATAAAAAGGCTCCTAAGTAAAATAAAATGCCACTCTGAACAAGAAGGCATTTCAGTTTGCCACAAGTAGCTCTGTTGACTGAAATGGAAGTACCCAGTCACATGGTTCAGAATTATTTAAGAAAATCCAAATGTGTTACATCTAAATTTTCAGTAGCATTTTAAACAAAAATTAATAGATCACAATGATTTTACCAAAACCAGAGTTTGCTCCTAATTCATTGATTCTCTTAAGAGTTTTAAAACCCTCTTCAGTTAGTGAATGCAGGTGATGCTAATAGATACTGCTGAGAGATGAAAATTACTTAGCTGGCCAAACTAGATTTCCCACTGCACTCCCACTTCTTTAACAGGTCTTTCAGTGAATGACATACAGAGCAACTTTCTGTTTGCTTATTTCCCTGTCCTGCTTTTAGCAGCTAGCAGAAAGAAGGATGTCTATGCACCTTACATAAACTGTTGGTCATGGCCATGTGATTAGCAGAATACTGGTAGGATCACTTCCGTGTATCACTTTGGATCAATGAAGGGAAGAGGACTGACACAACAACAGGCATACCTATTTGCAAATAGCCTAGGATCACAGTGGAAACTGCACATACTGACAAGCCTTGGAGCACTCGCATATATCCTCCAATATGTCCTCTCACTGGCCCTGGACTACACAGAGCAGCACTTCCCAAACCAGACAGTTGCCTCAGTTCTTGCAGTCCCTATCAGGATTTCAAAGGTGGCAGCAAAATGTGGAGTATATATGGAAACATGGGCTCCTTTCCACAGAAGCACAGTGAGAATGGAAGAATCTAAGAATCTGAGTTATTCTATTATGTAGCTGTACAATCTTCCACTCACAGTTACATGAAGAGCTCATGAAGGAAGATGGTGAGGGAGCCTGTGTAATAAAAATGTGAAAAATAATTGAAAAATTGTTTTAACAGTCAGAGCATCCAAACTTCAGGCTACATCAAAGATGTAATGGTCTGAAAAAGTGTGATTGGAACAGCAGCTGACAGCAGTCAGAGCACATCAAAATCGTGTAGACAATGCCCCTTGAAACCCACCAAACTGAGAATTCATATCTTCAGGTAATACGTAAGAGACAGCATACATAGTACATAACCAAATCCTCCTGGGTAGAGTATAAAAGTACAAACTATGCGATTTCTCTTCAGAAAAAGATTTTAGAAAGGTTTACATAAGCTTCTATCTAAATTCTGACCCACAACTCTCTTCACCATGAATGCATGAATGTTTGCTGTGGTTTAATCAAGCAGATTTTAAAACTACTCTGGTTTCAGGTACATCTACCTACAAAAGTTCCTCAGGAAGTATAAGTAAGAAAAATCAGCAAAAAAAGAAAAAAATAATTGTAAAAGTTCACATAAATATTGCTATAGTATTTTTTAATCTAATAAAAGTGACTCCCTAGTGGAGATTGGTTTGTTGTTAATTGACATATGAAATGGTAATTCAGCTAGCATTTGAACTTTCATCCATGATAATAACGTCCTTAACTGAAGCAATGCTTTGAGAAAATTGGGTGTGGAGTATTTGAAAGGGGTATTCTATTCCTTTGCTTACAAAAAAAAAAAGCCTCAATTTCTTTTTCAATTTCTTTTTTTTTTTTTTATCTCATTTCTTTCCAGGAGTTTGATGGGGTTGATTATGTGGAAATAATTATAGCCATTTTCTAACAGACCTGGAAGCATCACACAACTAGTTAACAACAACTTCACTTCTACTCCTCCATTCTATTGTGTCAACTACTTTGGAGGACTTCTTTTAAAAACTAGTGAAAAAAAAGTTGTTTTCTGGTTAGTTTCTCTTGATCTACAAGACAACTCAAGCTTTTTCTGGGTTTTATATGTACAAAATAACTCATCA
Organism: Forpus xanthops; assembly: GCA_032466535.1. Classification (NCBI taxonomy): domain Eukaryota; kingdom Metazoa; phylum Chordata; class Aves; order Psittaciformes; family Psittacidae; genus Forpus; species Forpus xanthops. The sequence goes on from JASSUY010024477.1 coordinate 7,941, forward strand.
AAGACCAACCTATGCTAAAGTTTTTTAGGGATTAATAATACCTCTGTCATCCTAGTACAATTAGACATGCAAGTCTCCTCTTCTTGAGTAATCCAAAACTAGAAAAACAAACAACAATGAACAAACAGAAACAAACAATATTTCATAACAATAACAGATGCATGAAAATAAGAAGGCAGGGTGCAGATAAATTTTCACTGCAGTAATATGATATTATCTCTGACAAAATTTTCTTATGAAAATTGATTAAATTGAATTTTGTAAACCAATACTCTGAAGAATAAAAGATTACTATGAAACCAACGGTCATTAGCTGGAAAAAAATGTTAATATAGGTATGTAAACCAGAGATTTAAATAAACAACAGGTATCATCCTTTTTTTAGGCATTATGAAGTTTCTTCAGTAAAGCTCTTTCCCTTTACATTTCTCTAAGTCTTCACATAAACCTAGACAAAGTTTCAAGATATTGTTGTGATAAGGATTTGGTGTTCAGACAGAAGGATGGAATTTGGCAGAAGTATTTCAGATCATCTGAATTACTTCAGTGAAATATTCTTCCTTAAAGTTATTGCATTTATAAATGATAAAATTCTGTAGCATTATTTTTGAATGTACTATAAAACATTAAGAACAACTGAGCCAACACATCTACAGCAAACGTAGCATTGTCTCACAGTCTGGTTAAAATTAGAGTTATAATATTGAGAAAAATATAAAATTATCATTGTAAGGGAATCCCAATGGTAGCCTAGTCCTTCACTTAAAGAGAATTTTTAAACACCCTGGCAAATCCCAAATGCACAAGTGCTCCAAGAACTATGATAGTTCAATTACATTTCCACTTCAATACTTTATTAGAGAGCAGTGAGAAATCATGACTAGTTTGAGCATTTCTCTAATCCAAGCAAGACAAAACAATTTAATTCTTCACAGTAGTCTGGAAACTGTTCTAGAGAAAAAATCCATAAAGTGCTTATTTGAGCAAATTCTCTGTTTACATTTGCAATATTCGTTATACCACTGTGGCATACACACCCAGACTGCTTTGTTGAGACACTACTGACCACTGTGCTAATAAAAGTTAGCAAACAATCTGTTTACTCTCAAACTGGTGTTGAGCAAGTTGAAATAATTAAATATTATAAATCATGCTGTAGTGATCTGAATGCACACAGTCCATGTACTTCAGAAAATGGCTTATACTTTAAGTTACAGTTGGTTGACCTAGTATATAAAATATGTACACCAGAGAGCTGTAGGTGCATCAGTGCATCTTTTTCTGAAGTGCATCCAAAACACTCTAGCAGAGATAAGGTAAATTGACAGAACTTATATTAGCATACATTTTGCAGTAACACACAAGTTAGTTAAATTCCAGGTGAAAAGTAAAGTATGTGTGCGGTTGTTCCCTTCCACAGATACACAGACAGCTATCCTCTGCAAACAGCATTCATCTGCTGAACAAAAAGCAACAACCCCATGCAACAACCCCATGCTTGGGGAAGAATGGCTAGAAAGCTGCACAGCAGAAAAGGATATGGAGGTGTTGGTCAACAGCTTGCTCAATACGAGCCAGCAGTGTGCCTAGATCACCAAGAAGGCCAAGAGCATCCTGGCTTGTATCAGAGAAAGTGTGGCCAGCAGCACTAGTGAAGTGAATGCTCCCCTGTATTCAGCACTGGTGAGGTCGCATCTCAAATACTGTATTCAGTTTGGGGCTCCTCACTACAAGAAAGACATTGAGGTGCTGGAGAGCATCCAAAGAAGAGCAAAGAGGTTGTGAAGGGTCTACAGAATGGGTTCCATGAGCAGTGACTGAGGGAACTGAGGTTGTTTAGTCTGTAGAAAAGGAGGCTGAGGGGAGATAGTCTTGCTCTCTGCAATTACCCGAAAAGAGGTTGTAGTGAGGTGGGTCTTGGTCTCCCAAGTAACAAGCAACATGACAAGAGGAAATGGCTTCATTTACACCAAAGGAGGTTTGGACTGAATATTAAGAAAAATTTCTTTGCCAGAAGTGTTGTCAAACATTTGAACAGGCTGTTCAGGGCAGTGTTCTGAGTTACCTTCCCTGGAAGTATTTAAAAGATGGGTATATTTGGCAGTTAGGGACATGACTTAGTTCCCCACTAATTTTGGCAGTACTAGGTTAACAGTTGGACTTTGTGATCTTAAAGATCTTTCCCAACCTAAACTATTGTTTGATTCTAAAAGATTGCAATCATTCATCAAAAAAAAAAAATAATACAACCCAGCAGAACTATTATTTTAAACTATTTAAGCTAGCTTAGTCCATTTTTCTTGGAAAAGGTTAGGGAATGTTCACACGAGCAATGTGCAGGTAGATCTAAGAGGGCAATCAACTTTGACAGCAAAAGAAGGAGCTGAGGGCAATAACCCTTGCCACCAGAAAAGGCAGATGGTTTTTCTGTGCCATAAGGCTACAGAAACCTCTAGTGCTCCTGGAATGCAAACCTTCAATGAGGACAAATTTTGAGCAGTTAAGAGAATAGAAAACCCAAATATCACCAGTGCTACTGACAAGCAGTAGTTATAATTTATCCTAGCATCAAAAAGGCAGATGGTTCATCTAACAAGAAAAATCAATAGTATTTGTCATACTTAATGGTGACATTTTTTAAACTTCTCTATATTTGCACTGCAAAGGTCAGCCAAGCTATGCATATTTCATCTGCTGGAAGATACGACGACCTTACCATTTTGCCCTTTTTCAACCCTGACCTTTTAAGACTGCATTGAAGGGGTAATCATTAAAGAAGAAATAGATATTCACATGAACCGTAAACTATTTTTTTCCTAAAATTTGTTACCTAATTCTTCCACTTAAGGAGTAATAAGATTCTGGCTCAGTTTTCATCATCTAAAAAGGGGGTTCATGTTTCTTGGGCTTTTATTAATTTGCCCACCTGTCAATCTAGATTGCATATCTTCAGAAGACCAAGGTTATTCCTGGAAAGTAGGAGCATTCCCTAGCGTTCACTGTGGTCACATCAGGACTGTAAGTTTTAGCTGAGGAAGGAGTACAGAGTGATGGAGAATCTCAGGAAGAGCATGATGACCTGAAGTGAAACATCATGAACAAGGCAAGGTAATTTCCTTTTGAGATTAATTTTTCTCCAGTGGTTGTGTGAGTATATGAGCTTGATGACAAAATACTAGTTGTGTGTCTTAGTTGCCATATGAATTATCACTTAGTTTTTGTAAAAGTGATCATAAAACAATATTCTTCAGCAGCTGCTAAGAGACAGTTCATTCACTACAGTTACTATTTCTCCATTTTTTATTTTCAATACATGATATGAGTTGCCAACTTCCTCACTCCATTTTCTCTCTGTTCTTGCAATCAGGGATCTATCATTCAACCAATCACTTCTACTTTCCTTAATTTCCCTTCTTTATGTTCCTTTCCCCACCAACTTTGTTCAGCTGCTGACCACTTAATCACCCATTCCCTTTTAATGTGTTCTAAATAAAAAGAGTGAAAACCAAAATTCAGTTTTCAGTTTGCTTCTCCTTTTGTCTCCAACAGCACATTCCTATGATCAGCTTGGAATTCTGGATTTTGTTTCAGATACAATGCAGCACAAAGCAAGGATTTGTGATGACTGTTTCCATGTTTTTGAAAGCTGGGGACTACTAGATGCACAGTGCTGCTTGTTCACATTAATCTGAGTGATCTGAAACCCTCAGCTTGGGTACTGAAATGACAGGAGACTCTGAAAAAAGATAAAAAAAATAGCCTGCTACTCACTGAAGTCAGCACTAATTTTGCTTGTTTCGTCATCTAAAGTTCACTCAAGAGCCTTTATTTGCTGAAAAAGTCTCATCTACTATGTAAATAGTTACATTAAGGCAGAGCATGACTTAAACTGCTGTTGACTTCCACATAACCGTAGTTACTAAGCTAGAGAATTCAGTGAAAAGATGTTCATAGAAAAGGAGCTGCTTTATTACTAAATGCTTACTGAAAGCCATACTCAGTGAGATTTAGCATGTTTACATGAAGTATCCCTTTAAGACTAGCCTACTAGCTCACAGTTTGGCAGCATAAAAACACTAAGCATAGTGCCATATTGTAATAGCCAGGTAGCAGAAACATGTTTAAGTGCTTTCCAGAAGGGAACACAATACCTATTTGAACTAGTGCAAGTCCTTTTGGATTCACAATAGAGTCAAATTACCTCCATTTATTTTTTTTCTATGTGGCATGTGCTGAAAAATTAATTAATGTACTTCATCCTCATTGAGGATTCTATGATCCTCCAAAAAACGACATTGTCAAATTTATGAAGGTGATTATTTCTATAATAATTAGTGAAACAAAAAACTAATTGACCATGACTAAAGGTCATTTATAATACATTCTTTTAGTGAACCGTGCCTGAATCTGACTCCTTAATTTTGCTTTTTTGTTGTCCATTCTCTTCATTTGCCACCAGAAAGTTGTTTTAAAATAAGATATTGACCATGGAAAGTTCATGTAAGAATCGGTTTATTTACAATGATTTCCTGCTTACAAACAAGGACTCACACAAGTAAATAACGTTATAAACAATGTGAGTTAGTTAATCCATGCTTTGACAATTCAAATATGCATATAAGAAGCGACTCTGTCTTTCTGTATGTAGATTTCTTGGATTACCATTTTATTCAGTGTTTTAGGGCACACAGTAATAATAAAATGCATTAGACATGATTCATTTCCAATACTGTCATCTACATTTTAATAAGTCTCAAAATTACAGAGAAGAAAAATGACAAAGACTTATGGTAGTTAATATAAATTTCAATCTATACACTTCATTTTAAACTATATTCTAGGCTGTTAACTAAGGGTAAAAAGGGTTTGTGATAAGATCCCCTCTCTGGGAAGGACCAAGGCAAAGACTGGTGCTATGTGAAGTATACAGGTAAAACTCACAAAGTTATCCACATCTCACTAAAAAATGGCAATGAAGACTGATGAAGGACATGAAGCAAACTTCTTCTAGAATTATAGAATCACAGAATAGTTAGGGTTGGAAAGGACCTTAAGATCATCTAGTTCCGACTCCCCTGCCATGGGCAGGGATACTTCACACTAAACCATGTTACCCAAGGCTCTGTCTAACCTAGCCTTGAACGCCACCAGCGATGGAGCATTCACAACTTACCTGGGCAACGCATTCCAGTGCTCACCACCCTTATAGTAAAGAATTTCTTCCTTATATCCAATCTAAACTTCCCCTGCTTAACCCATTACCCCTTGTCCTATCACTAAAATGAAGAGTCCCTCCCCAGCATCCCTACAGCCCAGAAAGGTTTCTTGATGCGTATGAAATCTCATAAAATATAAAAAAAAAAAAATAAAAGACCACCCTGCTTTATTAAGGGGTTATTGATGTCGAAGGTGGAACTGTCTCACTTAATGCTATTTAAAAGGTTTGAGAGACTGATCTCTCTGGAGAGTGCTTTGCACCTTCCTAGGTTAGATGTCTAAGACCAGTAGGGTGAATCACCTCATTTACATCTCAACTGACTACTGAAGGAGCTGAGACAAAAAGCTTAGATGAGTTTGCTAACTCTCCCAGAGTACATTAGGAGAAATGAATGTCTCCCAGCAAACGTTTATCTACAGTGTAGATTAGGCTGCATTTGAATACAGGAAGAGGTATCTGCTCCAAGTTTATTAGCACAAGATAACAGCAATGAAAAGTTGACAACACAGGCTTCAGCAAGAGAAACACCCCTGCTGGTCACTGGCCTACATTCAAGGAAAGGTAACATGATCACCATGCTGATGAGATTAAACTTGAAGGGTTTTTTACCAGACATATTACAGCTCTCCTCACAAACACTTGTCTGAAGGCTAGAGGTGACCATTGCATGTCAGACTAACACAGAAACTCTTTCTTCACATAAACAGTTAGAACTCTTTCTACCTCTAATATATGGAAAGTATCAATTTACAGGAAATCCTGTGTTTTAATATTTAGTTTTACCCATACAGGGATAATAAAATAGAGGTATAAATGAAAATTACCTAGTACCTAGGTGGGCTAAGCTAGGTGCAGTGCTTGACTAACAAGTGGCCTTTTATAATGGAGTGACTGCATCAGTGGACAAGAGAAGAGCTATGGATGTCACCTACATGGACTATTCTAAGGCCTTTGATACACTCCCGCACAACATTCTTGATACTAAATTGGAGAGATATGGGTTTGATGAGTTAGATGGATAAGGAATTAGATGGATAAGGAATCAAGTAGACGACCCCATCCATGGAGTTATAGCAAATGGTTCAGCATCCAAGTGGATATTGGTAATGAGTGGTGTCCTTCAAAGATCCATCCTGGGACTAATTCAATTTAATATATTCATCAGTGACAGAGACACCCTTAGCAAGCTCGCAGATGACACCGAGTTGAGTAGTGCAGTCAATTCATTTAGAAGAAGGGATGACATCCAAAGTGACCTTGAGAGGCTAGAGGAGTGGGCCTATGCAAATCTCAAGAAGTTCAACAAGGCCAAGTGCAAGGTCCTGCACCTGGGCTCGGCCAATCCATACTATCAGTACAGACTAGGGGGAAATGTGAGCAGCCCTGCAGAGAAGGACTTGTGAAGGACTTGATTCTTCCCCATTATTCTTCTCTAACAAGACCCCTACCCTGTTAGGGCAGCTCTAGTGGAGGGCTATGAAGATGATCAGTGGGCTGGTACAATGCCACTGTGAAGAAAGTCTGAGAGAGCTGGGGTTGTTCAGCCTGGAGAAGAGCAGGCTCTAAGGAGACCTTATTACAGTCTTTTAATTTATAAAGGGGATTTATATGTTGACTATAGATATTTATAAGGACTTTTTACCAGGGCCTATAGGGACAGGATGAGGGTCAATAGCTTTAAACTGAGAGACTGGACAGGAAGAAATTTCTTTATGGTGAGGGTGGTGAGACACTGGTGCAGATTGCCCACAGAAGTTGTGGCTGCCCCATCCCCAGTGTTAAAGGTTAGGTTGAGTGGACCTCTGCCCAATCTGGTCTAGTGAAAGAAGCCCTGGCACAGAGAGGTTGAACAAGGTGATTTTTAAAGGTCCTTTCCAAGCCAGACCAATATATGATTCCAGGACACTGTAAAACATTGTCTGGAGTAGCTCTGGTAGGGAAATAAAATAATTCTATCATCAAATTCTTGCTTATAATTGAAATAAGATATGAAATTAGTGAATCAAATATATGTATAATATAACAAGGGACAAAGCAGAAGCCTATTTAAACTTAGCTCCCAAAACAATACAGCTCCAATACATTTACATTTGCCTTAATATATTTTGTGGCATTTTTGGAGTAGATAGGATTATTCAAGTCTGCTGTAATGGCCCTGCAGGTATCACTTTGATGGGTAAGAAGATGGTAACTAAGAGCTAACTGGAGGAGTCTGCAGCTGGAATATAGATAAAATTTTTGGCTATGTTTTTCCTGTCTTCAATTTAAGAATCATGTTTTCTTGCCATTTGGCACAAGTAAATAATCCTGTTTCAAGGAAGTGATGCAGCCTATTTTTATGTATTTCATTTCTATCTCTCTTATTTTAAATCACCCTGAGTTACTCTGATTACTTCTTTTTCTACTCAGAACTTCTTACCTGTCTAATCTCTGACTGGCATATATGTAAGTAAAAGTAATTATATTCCTTTGTTTATGATGGTAGCTTGAAACAAGGGAAACCATCTCCCCATTGTGTAGCCTTAAGCCATTTGAGCTGGAAAATTTCCTGAAGAAAGACCTAAAAAGGAGATGAGGACTCTGATTGTGCATGTAGGAAGCAAAAAGAACCCAGAAAACACAGGTTATTCTAGAGAGTCATTTCCTGGAATGAGCTTGGGAAAAGAGAGAAATAAAGTATCCTGATTCAGAGCTGCATGTTGAGATTGGGATTGCTGACTAGAAATGATTCCTTTCTCTTTTCTTGCAGCCATGGCAGAAAGAAAACTCCATGTACATTCTGTGTTTAGCAACAGGATTTGCCTGATAAACGCTGGACCCTGAGCATGTCTATTAACTCTTGGAGTGGTACCAAGAGGTAGGATTGGAGGTTGATGTGCTGCTGTCTACTGATTCTGTGTCTTTATATCCACCTTTCATATTAACCAGAAAAGTTTACTCTGGTCATTGATCCTAGATGCACACCATGTATGGGCAGAGAGCTAAGCACTCTGTAAGGGCTGTTCCTCCACACTGGAAGTATGATGCTCCAGATGGTGCCCTAGTGCCTGAATTCATCTTTCAAGAAGAGAAACTGGTGGGTAATCGAATATCTACCACAGAACACAAAGTATATACAACAGAAAATAGAGATGGACATATCAACAGATTAATTTTATGCCCATCCATTTTCAAACTCAGATCTTCTGTTGAATTGCTGCAGGACAGACTGCTGGGGGAATACCTTACTCCACCAGCTTCATGCCATCAAGGAGTTTCCTTTTTAAAGGAAAAAACCTTCCTGACAACCCCAGTAATACTGTGAATCTATGATTCTATGAATATGTATTCTTAGATAGCTGTGTCTTCTTTCTGTGACCTATTTGTGCTATTCGTTGATTACCAGAGCATTGAGTACAGGCACCGACAACGGGAGCTCTGGGGTGGCCTCTGTAAGAGCAGCTGGGGCTGCTCCACGCTGGACATGGCCAGTTCCAGCTGTCTCCAGCCAACCCTTCATAGAGCATGGTGAGACCCTGGAACAAGGTTTTGGTGCCTCTGGGAAAGGGTATTTGAGAAAGGGCAAAGCACTGCATGGCAGTGAGGAGGGAGGGCAAAGTGAGAGGAACAGCCCTGAGACACCAATGTGAGAGAGGACCACATTGGAGAAGGTATTTCCCTCCTGCTCATGAAGACACCACAGTGGAGCAGGTGTGTACACACTGCAGCCCATGGAGGAACCCACACCAGAGAACGTGGGCGTCTGCTAAAGAACTGCAGCCTGTGGAGTAGGGAAAAGTGTACAGAGGGAAAGCTAGAGCAGGGAAAAGTGTGAGAGGGAAGGAGCAGCAGAGAGGAGCTGTTATGGATTGGCCATAACCCCCCTTCCCCAACCATCCTGTGTCACTCAAGGCGGGGAGGAGGTTGAGGAGTCAGGAAAAAAGGAGTGAAGTTGAACCTGGGAAAAAATCTGAAAGAGGAGATGTTTTAATTTCTGTCTTTGTCACCATCCAAACCTGTTCTAAAAGACAATAAATTAAATTGATTTTTCCCCAAGTCTGGTTTACTGTGAGAGTAACTGCAAGTGATTTCCTTGTCTTTATCCCAACCCACAGACTTTTCCATCTAATTTTCTTCCTCTGCCCTTTTAAAGAGTGACAGTGAGAGAGCAGCTGGGGGGGCATTCAGCAGCCAGCCAAGGTCAAACCACTACAACCAGCCAATTTCTTATATTGAAACACCTTCTGAAACCCTCTATCTATGCAATTCAAATTATTAATCGGTCTTAAACACTTCCTCATGTATGTTCATATCATGTTGCAACATCCATCTGCTTTGACTAGAGGCTCCTGGTTCCTATCAGTTCAAATACCGCTCTCCATAAAGAGATGTCAGTGGCCGTTTTAGCTAGCTTAAAACAAAGGTAATGAAAATGACAATCATGTTTTTAAAGAAGTATTTTGTGAGGGGTGCACTGTAATACCTTGACCTTTCATCTCTCTTTACTTGCAGCTTAAAACCAAAATTTAGACAGTAGCTACTTCAAATAGCCTTTAGTAATCCTGTAATGTATTTTTATAGTTCTAAAACCTTTTCAGTAATACAGTCGCTCGTTTGCCCAATTACTGAATTCAGAATAACAGGTAAGTGTTTTCAGAGTACACTTCTCATATCCTTAGCTTTCTCAAAAAGCACAGTTTTATCAAAATAGAGCTGCTGGAGCAGTGATGCTGCTTGAGTTACAAAGAATCCTTGGAGCAAGACGTGTGAGCTGCTGCTCTTCAGCCACAGAGGACTTTGCTGACAATCAGATAAAAAGCCAGCTGTTATTTTGCACAAGTACTCACTTTCTCCCTCTTCTCTATTTCCTGTCCTATGAATCTTACCTTTTCTTCTTTTTCACTTCCTTAACTGCAAGAAGAGATGCAGAGGCTGCAAGCCCTGAGAACAGACTGCAGCACGATGTTTAAGGTAAACTCTTCAAAGATATGAGAGTAGGTTCTGAACATTTCACGGCAAAAAGATCAAATATGTGTTTCCCACATTCTGCACGGGTATTTTGAGAACAAACACTTTCTATAAAAAAGTCCTGCTCCACAGGTCATTGATGGCTATATTATGAACTGAAAAAGACTGAATTTTGAACTGTATGATTTTTGAAACAAATCCTCATTCTCTTCATTGAGATTTACATGCAGTGTCTACACTTTCTGTATTTCCAGATCTGTTAAACTGTTGTGGAATAGCTCTTCAGTTTCCAGAAATGAGGAACTGGAAACATAGAAAGAATTCTCTCTCCTAGTCTCCATTTTATGCAACTTATATAAATGTAAGATTCCACTGCTTGTTGATTTATGCTATGCCAATACAAAACTTTAGACTCTTTACAATTGCTTCAGTGTACATTTTTCTGAAGTCTTGCAGACATACCAAGAGTCCAGACACATCAAGTTCTGTAAAAGCTGCTTTGATCTCTACTGATGGAATACTTACTGCTCTGTCCCACATACCATACTAAAGTGCAAAATCAGTAAAGCCACGATAATAGCATTTCACACTGTAATGCAAAGTGAATTTTTAAAAATTTCCAAATGACACAGTACTGCTGCTACAACAGACTGCTAAATATAATTCTGAAAAATATTATTAACATAATTCCACTTCTAAATACTATAGTTTCATCATGGAATCAAGAAAGTTCCAGAATTAATCTGTTCAATTTGATGCCTTTTCCAGATTAAGTTCCATAATATTTGCATTTCTGATCTTCACCTAAGAGAGCAGATGTGTTCTGGACTGGTGCTCAAGTATTCTGCAAGGGGAGAACTGAATAAATATGTTCTTAGAAGTTAATTTATAGCTCTCCTGTTGCCTCTAAAGATCAAGACTTTGAGTGACCATTTTGACATGTGAAACAGATGGACAGCTCCACAGAGTAAACATTTTCCACAGGGATGTCCCTTGCTTTCCAATTTACTCCACAGTTACAAAGCAGCATTCATTCAACCGGTATCTATTAGATGCCAAACAAATAAATGACAATACAGAATTTTAGGGGCATGGCTGAACAGCCAAACTACCTTCAAATACAAAGAGAAGTCAACCAAGAATTTACATATAGTATGTAAACCTTTGTTTTCTGAGTGAAAAAGATGGCAAATATTGCTTTGTCAATCATATTGTACATAGAGTTCACATAACAGCAAAAGATCCCAGTCTTTATTACTTACATGCAGTAAAGTACCTAATTATTAACTTTATTTATCTGGATGTTTCTATATAATTCTACATGCAAAAAAATAAAGATAGTGTTTTTTTCAATGTACAGCTACACGAAAAATATCAAAAGCATCTTTTCTCTCTCACACCAGTAGTATATAAATTTACCAAAAATACTTTAAATGGAGCTGTGGAGCTATGAAAAACTCCAGATTCTCCCAAAAAGACAACTGTGCTTTAAAATTTGCATATATCTGAAAATGGATGAATATTCAGGCCAGGTTGAGCAGAGCCTTGGGTGACATGGTTTAGTGTGAGGTGTCCCTTGCCCATGTCAGGGGGGTTGGAACTAGATGATCTTAAGGTCCTTTTCAAAGTTAACTATTCTATGATTCAGTGACTTTACAATTTGAATCATTCTCAAGCTAGAACTGCATATATTTTTTTCCTATAGTAAAATTAAAGCTTTAGATCTTTGCTAGCTGGTACATACCCTCTACTCTGCCAAGTCCCAAATTACCATTTTCATGATAGCTTCTGAAACTATAACCTTTTGCCTAAGTACTCAAAACCCAGCAAATTCTGTGCTCCAAAATCTATGATATGGATGAAAAAATCTGAGACAATGGAGTGTTAATAGCTTTAATTATAGTTAATTGCAGTTAGATGTAACTCAAGTGACTTCCTGAGGGAGCAATTTAAGTTGCATTCTTGTAGTAATACATATAGATCTTATTAAAATTATTTTTAATTGCTTAGAAAATTAAAATGCACAAACTCCTAAAGATTTAGCCAAGTAATAAAAATTATCAATACATTCCTGGCCTACATACATGACTCATCATAGAAAGATATAAGGAGAAGAACTCAAGCAACTACTCCTTCACTTCTGTATAGTTCTGCAAAAGGCAATTAGCAGGGAATTCCTTCATCTCATGTACACACCACACTTCTGACAATCCATGCTCATCTTTTAGCTAGGCTTGCTACAGCAGGATATTCATTGCAGTCTGCAAAGAACTTGTCCTCCTTGAGAATATCTCATCACACAAAGCTCTAAGGTAGACAATTCCTCAAACCAAAATTTTACCCTCACTGCCTCATCGTAAACTGGATATATGGGGTAAATACCACCAAAACATGAAATCCCCTTCAGTAATTTCCTGCTGTGATGTCCTGGGTTGAAATGCTTTGTACTAATTTACCAGAAAAGATCAAATGCTCCTGCTTTCTGCTTTCTCTCCGTTTGTCAGTGGATGATCTCTATAGTCTAACGTTTCTTGCCTCAACCAGTTATTCCAACTGGGATCTATCCAAATGGGGCAACTGGCATTGGAATACCTCACTCCATGCAGCAGCTCCAAACAATTCAATTTCAAACTGCTGTTTGGGTCTGCTCTTCAAAACAGGATTCAATCCTAGATGGGTCTCACATGGAATATTCAGTACACACCGAGGAAATCTTAAATGAGAGAAAAAGATCAATCAACCAGAAACCTTGACTGTGCCACACCACATGTATTTATTGCAGAAGAAATAAAATAAAATAGATCAAGCTCTTAAAAATAAAAGGGGGGGGTGAGGAGGAAGGTAATTTACCAGGTACCTATTCACTTCTTAATTTTTGTCTGTTCCCAATATGCTGTACTGAGAATTCATAGGTAGGAGAGAATCACACTGCTGGGTTCTCCTTCCTCCCAACCCCCTTCTTTTCATTTTGGTGATAAAATTCAAAAGCTAATAAAATCAGACAGATTATAGCAGCACTGATGAATGGCCATGTCTGGATTTCCTGTCTGGAGACCAGAGCAGGCAGTGTCTGAGAAAGAAGACAAGGCAGTCACTGCATAGAGAGAAAAGGAATATTCAGCAGATGGATTATGTCTGGCTGCTCCTATTATTAATACTGATCTGTATCAGGCAGTGATGAATACATAGAAGCACTCAGAAATACTAATGGTTTCACCCTTTAAGTACTAATTTCTATCCTTCTATCCTATTTAACATTAAAAATGCTCTCTGGTCTTGTCATTGATGGAAATGGTTATAATGAAGAGGCAAGGCTCTTGGGAAGAAAGAATATACTAGATTTAATGAAAAATATTAAAATCAGCCTAGAGGTAGAGAAGTCATATACTACCTTCACAGAATATCAGAGAAAACTCTCTGCTCCTAAACAGTTTATATTCTCCTTTATAAGTATTTTTTAAAATCATAACTCTAAGGATATTTTCAGTTACCAAGTCTCTGGATTAAATACATTCTGAGGTATTAAAAAAATAAGGAAGACATAACATACTAGGTAATATATAGACAGTAATATAATCAAACAGTATTCATGCTGCACTGAAGTTAAGCTTAGTGTTACAAAATCTCTAACCATCCATTTTCTTTGTTCTTTAACTCTTTCAGCAGTATTTCTGAAGAATTCAAAGAATGTGTATGCAGTGACTGCCTAACAGGTCAAAAAAAATCTCACCTAAAGGCCTGAAAGTGTCTAGATTTCCACTAAATCAAACTGTTTCCCAGGCAGCTCACCAGTCTGGAGGGGGCAGCCGAAAAAAGACCAACCAAGCTGTAGCACCTACCAATCGCACTACCCAGGATGAAACAGGGGAGATCATCTGGGTTGGGGAGGGTTCAGGATTTTGCCCTCAGACTTTGCAGTTCTTGCTGATTATTCTGCCAGGAGCTACCTGGGGTATTAATCTGACCCAGGGCAACAAGGTAGGCTCTGAGCTCGCCAAAAACATTTTTTGTGGGTTCCAGCTGCTTCATGAGGCTGAAAGAATTTTCTCTTTTGACAGAATAAAGGCAGGCTGACATTTCCTCCTAAGGCACATGGGGATCTGTGCAGTGTATATTTAGGTACCAGGGAAGGCTTTTAAGATTTAATTGCTGAAAAAGGGTTTCTAAAAGGGAATACAAGCTTAATATGATAGCTCAAAGAGAGTGAGAAAACGTAAACAACCACAAATGTACTGTAGGTGCTATCTATCAACTAAGCTAGAAATTAAGTAACATAACTGGGAGTGACAACAAAATGTTGTAGTGCCTTGGTCTGAGGATTTTAGGCACCTGTTTCCCAGTCACAAGCTGTGGATCTTCACGGGCGTGTTCCATACCAACCATTTACATTAACCAAGAAACTTTTCCTGGGCTTAACCTTCCTTATGAAATGCTCCACAAACAGATGTATGTGTGAGAAGGAAAAAAAGAGGGCTCTGTCATTTGTGTCCTTTCTTCTTTTTCCTGGAAATACATGCAAGTTTTGGTCTGGATCATGTAATAAAGGAGGGCAGAGCAGAAATTCCTATAGCTGCTCTGGCTCCCACCTATGCCAGCAATACAGTGTTCCCTGGCTTTTTTCCTGTGTCTGAGATCCTATCCCTCAGTGAAGAGTGTTTGTAAACTTAATTGTGCTCTACAAGAGGACATAAAATTGCAGAGGTAGGTCATTAACTTTATAAACCTTGACAGCTGAAGTATTTATTTCTTTCTAGACAGCATATAATTTGGTTGTAGTTTGACTCTTTTTGTTTATAAAAACAAGTATGGTATCATAAATTTATATCTCAAATGCAGGACAGTCTTCTAGACTATTTTATCCTCAAATAACCTTATGAAGTATTTCATTTAGAGCAACCTTCAGGAACTCAAGTACTGTTTTGAACATAGTGTCACAATTCAGTGCCCCAGGAGCTCTCTAAGAAAACCTGCTCCAATCATAAAATACAACTTTTCAACAAAAAAATTCACTGAAGTGAGACTTCATTTTATTGAAATACAAATAACATTTACTTTTGATTCACTTTGTCCGTCATTTGTCACTTTCAGCTTCAGTTTTCAATCAGCCAGAGATGCTGTGGTTCCATGCCTAAAACAAAAGACAAGAAATTAATAATTTGGGTTATTTCTATTACTCTGCCAGTGGCTTGCTGCATAACACCAAGAAAATCAGCATCTGCTCTATTAGTCTCTCATTTTTCTGTAAAGCAGAAGTACTAATGAACACTTTTTTTTTTTTTAAGTTTAATTTCAACCTTATGTTATACGATCATTTGTAAAATGCATTGACATTTCTGGGGAAAAAATCAAAGTCTGTAAATGCCATTTATAGATACATAGATTAGATAGATAGATAGATAAATAGATCACCAACTGAATCATTCTTTCCTTCCTTTTCTTTTCCCCTAAAAAAAAATGTTTAATCTTGCTTTCTGACCAAAGCTTCATTTTTATAATGAATTCTTTATTATTATACACATGAGGTTCCAAAGAAACAGTATCATTTTAAGAAACTTTGTCTCCTTTCCTATAACTCACATAAAAACATTTTAAAGTTTGAAAACCTAGGATTTCAGGGCACCCATATCTCTTTGCAACTTCCTGAAGAAGGAATTAAACATTGCAAGCTTTTTTTTTCTCTCTCATGTGAACAGTCTTCAGTCATGCAAGATGTTCTGCGCAGTCATTGGAGGAAATGTTAATACTCTCATTAATACTGAGTAATAATTAATAGGTCTCAGAGGAAGTTATTACGCAATTCTGGACACAGCTATTGAAGACAGAACTTTCTAGGTAGCCTTTTCAGCATAATATATCTGAAAATATTTTTAAATCTAGACATAAACTAAATGAAAACAATGCACATGAGTAACTCCCAAGGGAAAAAAAAAAAAAAAAACAAGCCAAACCAAAACCAAGCCACATAAATACTCCGGTTTACATATCTGTTTTACTGCCTTTGTAGATACTATCACAAAATACTGGCTGTTCAGCCTGGAGAAGAAAGGCTGCATGGAGACCTCATAGCAGCCTTCCAGTATATGAAGGGGGCCTATAGGGATACTGGGGAGGGACTCTTCTTTAGGGACTGTGATGATAGGACAAGAGGTAATAGGTTAAAACTTAAACAGGGGAACTTTGGATTGGATATAAGGAAGAAGTTCTTTACTGTAAGGGTGGTGAGGCACTGGAAAGGGCTGCCCAGGGAAGTTGTGAATGCTCCATTCCTGGCAGTGTTCAAGGCCAGGTTACATAAGGCCTTGGGTGACATGGTTTAGTGTGAGGTATCCCTGCCCATGGCAGGGGTGTTGGAACTAGATGATCTTAAGGTCCTTTCCAACCCTAACTACTCTATGATTCTGTTATTCTACGATTCTATAGTGGCATACACAGGTTTTATCTTCAGCACTTCATTCTGATTTTAAAAGCATACTTTATGTACCAATAAATTTAAAACAGCTCGATTAGAAAGACTAAGGATTTCTTTATACATTTAAGTATGAAATTAAGTTATTGGAATAACTTTAACAATTTGGGAAAGGAGGCCATATTTTTCAAAACATAGCAGAAGCCATTAGATAACGCTTGTATTTTAAAAACTGCTCTACCAGTGTGGATGGAATTTGTTTTAATAGTCTTGAGAAGCCCATGATTTATGTTCCCAGTCAAAAGGCATTATGCAATTTTACAGTTCCTATTTAGATCAGCATATTTTTAATCTCATAATGTAGTATGGAAATTAACTGCTTGGATTTCTCCATTTTGCATTTCTATTTGCAGTCCAACGCATTTCTTTAGGAACATGAAGTTCTATATGTCTCTCTTCATTAAGTCAATAGCAAAGCAAGATAGATTTGTCAAAATCTTTTACTGTTGTCTTCTATTTCCAGATGTTATTATACAATTGGGTACTATATATTCTTTGAAGAATGAGGTTTCTGAACAGTTATTTCAGGTGTATATGCTATTGATACCAATACTTAGACTAAATATTCAGAAAATTTAAGGCAAAAAACTAAATCAACTTCTACAGGGTTTGGGAATTTCAATTATAAATCAACATCAAATAATTAAAGGTACCTCTTATCTGCAACTTATCCTAATATATCGCAGAATGGTTGAGGTTGGAAGGGACCACTGGGGTCATCTAATCCAACCTCCTTCTTGCCCTTTTTGAAGATTGGGGTGACATTTACTTTCTTCCACCCCTCAGGCACCTATCCTTATTGCCCTAACCTTTGATCAAGAGTGGCCTAACATTGATGTCTGCTAGCATCCCATCAATAATATCTCACAGAATCACAGAATGGTTCAATAACACCTTTCTTGTTCTAGCCAAAAATTTTAGTTGATGATCCATTTTTTCTGAAGTCAGTATCAAGCCTCCTGACAGTTTTACATAGAAGTACAATTAGCAGAACCCACAAATTCCAGTATTTCAGAGATGTTTGATATTCAAACATCTGTGGGGTTAGCAAACCTGGAACAGCCACCATAAATACTTAGCAAAGAATAATGATGACCTAGTTAACCAGGGGAGCAGTTTTACAAAGGCACTTCATAGCTCCTATAAATAGTGGATTTTAGGAGGTATTTGCCTGATTATCAGTTTCGTGCCTGCACACAAATAGACCGACAGTTTCTACAGTATGGAGCTGCTTGAGGTGTTAACATTGGCCTTCGGTTCGTTGTGCCAAAGGAAGAGCTGTAGAGTGTGTTCTTTGTAAATTCCTTCTGCCCTACCTAGATTTTCTCAGCCATTTCATTACTGTTTTAGCTGCTCCAGTCAGATATGATTCCTGTTTTTTTCTGGAAAACCTCAATATTTGTTTCACACATCCCATCAGAGTGTTTGCTACAGGTGAGACATGACCAATGGCCATTCTTATACACCCTGAGAGCCTTAAAAGGAACAAGTCCACCATAAGCAAGAAAATAAAGAAAATTATTTTAAACCATAATTCCTAAATGTGGTGTTTTTTTTTTTTTAATTCTGCAACCTGTACTTTTAATTTTCAGACTTCTCCTCAAACAGGAATGCTTTGTCCAAGTCTGGAATGCATCTACAATACTTTGGCCCTGAAGGCAGCCACCCGTGCAGTATGTCAGGGACTCTGGTTTGGCTTTGACAAGGTTAAAGAGGGGCAGGAATCCAACTGGAATGAAAGCTAAAATCAGATGTGGTTGAGGTTGCCTGCTGTGAAGAATGCTATGAGTGAAGAAAGACCACCTTCACAAGATGTTAATCACAACACAGCATTAGCTAAACACAATAGTTATGCAGGGTGATAGTACTGCTGCCATCCTAACACCAGCAAATCCAATTACTTCTATGGAGCTCTCATTAGGAGTTAGAATAATAGAAACAAATGCGTGCTTTCAATACACTTAACAGAGCACAGAGTGTAGTTTAAGCCAGTTTATCAGCCTGAATAATTTGGATCCTCACTGTAGTAAGCACTGTACTTACCGTTTTTCTGCATGAACTTTTTCATTGTGTCACTCTTAATTCACCCTTTTTTCTTTTTCCCTTCTTTTCCAGTAAAGAATTTTCTTTTCTTGTTGCTACAACAATTATTCCGTTTCTAAATGTTCTCCCCAAAATTAAATTCTCCCCGAACTTGCTCACTTAATTTAAAGTGTTGATCTTAACTGTGTCAAAAGTAATAGTGGTACTCAAAACAGCAGATAAGATTCAAATTGCAAACAGAAGGAGGAACCTCACAGCACTGTTTGCGACTCAGACTGTATCTCTTCTCAGCTTTTCTGTGATTCACAGAAGAAATGGACCTTTGGTTATTCAGCATTTCCAGCCTTTACCCACGAATGGAAGAGGTGCATTTAGCAACTCCATTGTCGGATTTGTTTCTTTTGTTTTAAATGCAAGTTCATACCTCACAGAAGTGACCTATAATGAAATCAGAGTATCTATATTAACATAGCTTTCAAGACGTCTTCTGAAGTGATCCTAAGTCAGGAAATGATAACACAAGGCTTTGAGATAATAGTCAAATGGGCAAGCTGAGAGTTATGGAAGAAATAGTGGAGAAAGTTGGATTTCTGCATCCTTAGCAATCCCTATCTCCTCAGTAAAATGACAAATACTGCCTCAACAGTGATCCAGCATGCCCAGAATAGTGAAAACAGCACAAGGAAAAACACAGTCCCATCAGAAGCTCAGTTCTATCAGCAGCAAGAATGCCAGATAAAGGCTTCCCTGCCTTTCACCACCCAAAAGGGGAGAGCTGTAATTCTGGAGTGGTTTCCCCCACTCCACATCTAGTCACAGGTGTCTCCAGCTTTCTGTGGCTCACTGCAAAAATGTGGAGGCCTGACTTTGGGACACTTTTTACGCTAAAGATAGC
>JASSUY010024479.1:0-17854 GCA_032466535.1 Forpus xanthops
CAAAGCAATTTCCAAGCAGAAAACAAAAGAAAATCATATTTGTGAGAACCACAAATAGCATATATTTCCTGGTTTAAGCTGCATTCAGGGACTCACACTCCTGATTATTTTTTTTTGCATATGGTGCTAATCCAGAGAAAAGGGAACAAACGATAGCTGTGAGCTATCATATGAACTTCTACAAAAATTCTGAATTCAGATCTTGTCTAGGTAATAGCAGAGAATGATACTGTTCGTTTCATCTTATTCGTTCTAAGGAAACAGTTTAACAAAGCTATATCAGCATGCTCAGCAGAGAGGTTATGTGTGGAGTCCTTCAGAGTGGGGATACTGCAGCAGGGATGTGTGGAGAAGCAAGTGCAGCAATCATTTGCATTTTACCAGGTTCAGTCTTCCAAGATAAACACAAAAAAATATCTCTCTTATAGCTAGTGTATGCTGGGTGTATTTTAAACAAATATCTCACCTGAATAGTAGCAGAGAAAAGGGGGAACAAGCTGAAACATGACTCATGATGATGAGGTAGGTTTTAGAGAGTGCAGCTTCATGTGTCTGTGCAGAGCTGATAGTGGGTGAGACTGGGGGTAGGAAGAGAGAGGAAGAGATTTGTATCTCTCTGCCCCCAGACACTTAAAACTAATGACCTTCAGCATATTGCATGAGTTTATGCAGAGATACCTGAAGCATCTGACACTTCTATAAGGCTCGGTATAGGCACAGTAGTCCTTTCATGTGTAGCAGATTGCAGTTAAACCAGTCATAAGCA
Source organism: Forpus xanthops (assembly GCA_032466535.1). NCBI lineage: Eukaryota > Metazoa > Chordata > Aves > Psittaciformes > Psittacidae > Forpus > Forpus xanthops. Next base: position 767 of record JASSUY010024479.1, read on the forward strand.
GCAGCAGAAAATGTGTAAATGAATACATAACGCCCACTTAAAGCTTATCTTAATTCAACTGCCACTTTGAAGAAGGATTAGCAATGGGTACTATGTGCTCTGTCTTCCTAAACAGCTAGTGCCACGCTACAGTAGTTTGAAAGCCTGCAAAAAGAAAAAACACCTGATGTGTGTATTGTGCAGTAGTCTATAATGTTAGCAATAGAAGGAACTTATTATGAAATTCAAATATTAATTAACTCCTGGGGAAAAATATATACTTTATGCAGAAAGTAGAAATTGGGATTTTCTGCAGGAGAAATGCATCATTTCACAAACTTCATTGGCACTGTGATGTGAACAGATGTATGTCTCCACTCTGTTTCCTTGGCCTTCTCTGAAGTTCACTTATTGCAGATGATAGGTAATCAACTGCTGTTAAAATAAATTTGCCCTTGAGTGAGCCAAATGGATGGTTAAGGAGTAGAAAATGTCTGTCCCTTTCCCAGCTTACAGTTAAGGTAAAGGATTAGGTCAAGGATTATAAACACAGTAGTATACAGCCCATACTGAACACATCTCCTGATGTTGATATTCAAAGACTGTTGTCTTCCTTATTCAGAAGGCGAAATCCACAGGTAGAAATGAGAAATGCCATGGCAACTTGATGAGTGACTTTGGTTACTGGATCATTGCCAGTTCCCACACTTTTCCACAGTACAGTCAATTCACAGGTATAATCTACACATTCCTCTGAATTCAAGAAAATACAGGAAAAAAAGTAATTTCAGGCAGAAGGTAAGCCAGGGTTCTCACTTTCTAGGCAAAGAAGCTACACTGAGCTAAAGCATCTATGTTGCCTTAGGTGACCTTCTGGTAACCCTGTCAGCTCTCCTGTTTCAAGCAACAGGAAAATCTTGGTTCACTTTCCCCAGGGCTGTAAGTACTTCTCCATAGGGTGAGATAACCCCTTTTTTTTTTTTTTTTTTTTTTTTTACATAAGCATCAGAATTAAACCAGAATGGATCTAAGATAAGATCCAGCTTTGCAACTCAAGTTGCCTCCTATCCTATGGATATTTCTGTCCCTGCGTTGTGCTGGCATATGACTGCCTATGGTTATATACCGCAGTACTGATAATACAGTGTTCCAATATAGTCTTAGGAATCTGGCAACAGGAGCTTGCTTTCTACAGATCAGCTGTAAGGGAGAGTTATAGTCTGTCACCCACATATGAGAACACAAAGTTCTGTGCTCCATTTTTCAGGTGAAGTCCTGAACTAAGAATGAAAATGAGTTAGCCAAAACAAAGATCAGAGAAATGTACTGATTCTTTAATTTAATTTTTTTAATTAAAAACTGATTAAAAGAATTACAGGTGTTGAAACTTTCACAGTGTTTCCTAAAGTAAGCACCATTTTTAATTTGGAGGCAAACCAGAAAATGATATTAAAAGAATCATGCTTATCCCAGTCAGTCCATCTGCAAACTTGCATCAAATTGGCAAAGCATACTGTTTTGGATATTTAGGCAAGAAAGAAACCAAGACATAAAAAAATATATTTATATATATTTATTATAAAAGGTTTTAAAGGCAATATCCTGAACAATCTTCACAACATTTTGAGTGAAAACACTTTACAAATTAAAATAAGGATGGCTATTTATTTCCCTTAAAACTACACCTAAAGAGGTGAACCTTCAGGCTTAGGGAGAGTAAATACCAAACAAATAGAGCTACATCAACAAAAAGATTGCATTACATTATTCCTATTTTTATTGCTGGAATTCCACATTTTAATTTTCAAAGACCCTAAAGACTGCTGTCAAACAGTTTAGATATCTGAATTTTGTAAACATTTCCACTTTTACAAGATTGGCTACCTGAGTGTTTAATAATAGGATTGCTACCAGTTGCCCTAAAAGTTAATATAATCAAGGCTTTACATCTAGGTTCCTACTGTGTGAAAAGCAACATAAAAAATTCAAAGGAACACTCATCCTATTATAAGGTGCGTGCTCAGTGTATGCAGCATGAATGACCCTCTGACAGTAACTTCATTCACTGAAAAGGAGAATTAACCAAGATTTGCCCCAATTTGACCTCAAGTATCTGCTTGTGCAGGACTACCCAGATAATGTCTTTATGAACCAAACATGCACTTGAACTAAGCATACAACTAAACATCTACTAGGATTGAGGAATTCTCAGAACATGCTACTGAGCCAGTCATCATACACTGAGAAAAAAATTGCTGAAAGAAGTACTAGTACGCACAGTCTTTGCTGTTGTCCATTAGAGCACACAGGAAGGACTCGAAAGCCTTGAACTCACATTCTTCACCTGTTTTAGTGGCCTTGAATTCACACTTCCTGCAAGTGTGGTCTAATACAGGTAAACACTGAGAATAAAATTGTCTTTTGGCTTAAATACTTGTCTGAATATAAAGAGGTGTGTATTAAACCTCTTCATCTAATTTGTATTATTTTATTCAAAGTGAAATAACTTAATCAAAAGTGGTTTCTTTAAAGAAGACTCTCCTCCTTCTCACTCCCAGACTGTGCTGAAGTGCAGTGTTTAGATTACTTTTTGGGGATATAAACGATTGCTGCTCAGGTCTCCTTAGGCAAAAGAAGACAGTTATGCATTTTGTGGAAGAGGGTTAGACTTAGTAATTAACTTCATGAAAGTTCTCTACAATACCTTAACCACTTCTTTCCCTGTTACAGAAAACCTGGAAATTAAAACATGCAAAATCAGGAGCCCTTTTAAAAACTATTGGCTAGAGTCACATCTTCAAATAGCAATTAGAAGTGAAGGCCCTCATGGTTTACAATTAGATTTAAAAAAAATACCCAGGGTACTTACAAATCAACCTCCCACACAGGCTTCAAGGAAGAAACACAAAAGAAACCTTAGCCCATGTTTGGAACTGAACTTACACTGAACCCTTAGGAGCAAAAGTACTTTCATGAGCACCTCTGATTTCCACCGGAGACTAGAGCTGGAAATGACTGTGCCTAAACAGAAAAGCTTTTCTTATGGTATTTCCAGCTGAGATGCCACGTGGAAGTGCTGGAATCTGATAAGAAAGCTTGCTCTCCTATTTATCCAGACTTGACCAGTACTGTAAAATTTTGGATATCTGGCTACCTTTACACACTAACACCCAAGTGAGTTAGCGGAACAGTCTTTATTATTTATACTCAACCATACATTTGTCATTCTAATAGAAATCTTCTGTCTTTTCATAGAAACCAAAGCACTTATGGTATTGGTAAGTGAAAGTTAACACAATGGTGAAAAACAATACCTGACTGTCAGAGGCTAAAAATACAGTCACGGGATACAAGGCCTTCCAATCAAAAGAAACAAACTTGAAATGTCTGTCTTGCCTCCTCACTTTCTTAAATTATAGTGTGAAAAGATTTTACATTGAAGGCTTGGTGCAAAATCCCCAAAACCCCTGTGAAATCCCTGAGAAGTCTACTTTTGAATGGGCTCATCTTTGTAACAGGTCTCTACTATAAAATTCGTCTTCATTTGTACTGCTATCCACTCTGTTAAGTTCTTAAGAGGTACTTTAGCTGAAATTGTTAGAGCAAGTGATATCTTGGACAGCTTCTCAATGGAAGAGCACTTATTCAGTCCTCATCCTGCCCTAGCGGCACCAAACGGTGATAGTTTGTAAAAACTGATAAGCTGCACTGCCTGTTTTCTGAATGCATTGTTAAAACATTTGTGATGGGTATGCATTCCATTCAGGAAAACTAATACAAAGATTATAATGTAACCTTAAAATAAACTAATAAGAAAAGAACTCTCTGACCTGGTAAGATAGCTGTGAAGCACAACAATGAAGGACTGAACCCAATGAATTATTACAGCTAACTGCTAGTGTTTGTATCAACTTGTGAAGTAGCTTCATTCCCATATATTGGGGTATGAAGTAATATTATCTTCTCTAATAGCACAAATGATTAAAGTGATACATTCAGATGAGTGTGTCTGATAAACCACAGTCACGCTTTTGTTCCTGCAACAGCCATTATATGGGCATTTTCCAGTAAATGACTTCTGATTTTTACAACAGTTATAATGCATGCAATTATTTTATCAATTTATATGATGCACTTGTCCCAGATATTCTGAATGAATGTATATGTTATACAAAACCTCTCTTTACTGGTAAAACCAAACCCGCACAACTTCAAATAAATACCTTCCAACCATGATAAACTAGACGATCTTATTTTAAATAAAATCTCACATTGTTATAGATTATGTCAGTACTATTCACTGATAAACAACACATTATGCCAAGAACTAATGGTCACAGCAGGGTAGAAGTTTATCCATTCAGAAGTTACTCTCAGTCCATAAACTTGGCTGAAAGAGAAATTGCTCCTTCAGACTCAGACAGTATGTCCCTCTAGACAGTCTGCCAGCTTCTCTCGGATGTGCTTCAGGTGATTGCTCTCACTCAACCAATGATATAAACCCAGGATGAAAAAAGCTGAGGAACTGTGTCTAGACAATACGAAGCAAAGTGGAGCTAAGTGACATCACTGTACTGATGGTTGCAGTCAAAGAGGTCACAGTGACTATAGTGACTACATATGTGATTTTAAATAAGATGCATGACATGAAAATCTACCATGCAGCAAATTGTTTTCTTTGGTAAAAGAACCTTGCTGTGGTTCATCCTCTTACAGGGACAACATTGGCACTCTCAAGCATATCTGTGCCTGCTTTTGCCAGGAACTGCAAATGCCACATAAATGATGCTCCAGTGAAAAGTCACTTTTGACAGTTCTGAAAGAGTCTGGTTGGACACAAATTGTATTTCCCAGTATCTTATACAGTCAGAAGGCAATGATTCAAAGATCTAGAAAGATAAATGACATTTTTTTGCTGACATTTTTTTAAAGGGTTGAATGCAAAGCATCTCTTAGAATCAGAGTTTCTCAATCCATTTTCTGATTTCCATCTCTTTGTGAGTAAGACTATCAGAAGACTGGGAATAGCCTAGAAGTGGCTTCCACCACTTTGTTTACATATACCGCCTATCCAAACTCTTAGAAAATCTGCTTTAAACCAAATCTGTTTTGGTTCACTCATGCTGCTCATGGGTTTCCCAAAAGTGCCATTCCAAACAGGCAGAGAAAGTGAACTTCTGCTTTTACAGTGGTGTATATCAGCAACAGCTTTGATAGACTTACAGTGGTATAACCTGTGTATGAAAAAGATTTCTAGACTTTAACTGGGTTTGATATAGAAGCACCTATTAAGTTGCTCCAGAGGGCAACAGCTTTTGAATCAGAGAATGCATTTGGATAATCCCTACTACGAAGTGATAAGCTGTGTAAGTTCAAAGTACAGTGAAAAGCCTTAACATTAGCCATACTTATTAATACACAGTGTTTGTATAAGAATTATGAGAAATATTGTTGTGATTATGGACATAAACCAACTCTGGCTGCAAAACTGCATATGCCTGCTGTTATTCTTTTAGGATTTATTACTGAGTCTCTATACGCCATATTCTTTCAACCTACTCTGAAGTCGAGTAAATTCTTCTATCTTACTATTCAGTAAACAAAGTCATAGCAAGTTTGTCAAAAAAATGGCTATAAATGAAAATAGATTATAGCTGTGTATTAAACTGCACTCTGTGTTAACATGAAGATTCTCCAGAATATTCACTGTCTATCACATCCTCTCTAGACAGCGAACTAAGAGTACCAAAACTAAGCTATGTAACTCTACTGTCCACTCAGGCAAAAATGTAAACTAACTCAAAATCCCCTCTACAATTTCTTCTGTTTCAATTCATTCAAACACAGCCACCAAAACTAGGATTACCAGTACATGCTATATTCCCTGACTTCAGTTTTATGCTGTGAATATTATGAAGCACTGCAACAGGGTGGACAGAGCCCAGGAGAAACAACTGCTTTTTAATTCTCTTTAATGATTATTTCATGCATAAAAGAGGGAAGTGGCTTGCAATCCTTACTTTTATCTCCATGTTGTAATTATGATTAAGGTCTGTGCTTAAGGTCAATATGACACCAGTTTTTGTACAAGATAACCCAAGACTAGTGTATACCAGCACTTGTTTCAGAAAAGTGCTAGACTCTTGAAAGGCACAGTGAAGGCAGCTCAGAGGATTATACTGTTTTATACTTTCTTAGAGTCTGGACTAAAATATCATGCAACTTATAGTCTGAGAAATAAGAAAAAAGTTAAAGTAGCAAACCAATAGAAATATGGGCCTATCCTACACTTACTGTTTGTTTCATTAGAGAATGAAATTGGGCTGTGCAGAAGGACGGTCTTAAAGTGAACCCAGCCTGAATTTAGGTAGATGTGAAAGAAAAAGAACCAAAAAGATTTCTTTGGCAATATCACTATTATATTCATGCTTATGAGTGTTCTGTAGCTCACTAGGTTGCATCTTTAACTTTGTATCACAAATCACTCTGAGATTTTCAGTTCTGTGCATTGACTTCTCACTGCATAGCTTTCATGAAGTATTTTCTATACTTCTGTGATTGTATTTTTTTCTTTTTTTACAATTCTTACATACAAACAGACTTTTTGAGAATCCATCTGTTCCAGATGGCTATTTTCCACTTCGTGTCAATAATTCTTCATTCAGCCATTTATTGTAATTCTTTTCACTGAATCCACTGGTTGATGTCACCAAGAGTTATAATTGCAGGTGGAAAACGAAAAGGAGATCAAAAAGCTTTCAAGTAACAAAAATTATCTATTTATGCAAGTGTTCTAAGAAACAAAGAAGGCAATAAGAAACAAGCAGACAACAAAGTAGGATTCAAATGGGAGCAAAATTACAGCTAAACATACTAATCTTCAAAGTTTAACACGGTTGTCAGCAGTTCTTTCAGAAAATTATGTTCCTGAAATTGCAACTGTAGAGCCATTAGTCAGCTATATATGAATGAATATTTCCCTTTTCCAAATCAGATTTATGGAATATTTTGCCTTCTGTCAGATTATAATTTATTTTCATCTAATAGTTCTAATTTAGAATGTTTGAGTTATAAATAGATGGGAAATATGGCATAAATTAACATTGATGCGAAAGACAAATATGTTTTCCTTCCTTACAAGCTATAAACTGCTTCCATGTCAGAAGAAAACTAAACTGTTCTGCACTTGAGGTTTTCTGAGGTAAGAATGCATTGGGGTTTTAGAGCAGGAGAGGTGCTCTTGAATTGCAAGATGTGTTATCCAAATTCCTCCCAGCCTTGACTATTCTTGACCTTCAGTCATGGAAAGCAGTTAGTAGGGTGACTTAATTTGGCACCTGTTCTGGGGATTCCTGAATAGCTGAAACCAAAATCAATCCGTATTTAGATGTCCCAGCCTGTTCTCAGCGCATGCTGTATTTTATGGTGGATTTCCTGAGGAGATTTTAAGGGCAATGTTATACAGGTATTCCTCAGTGTTGCCTTTCACTCCTTCAAGTACCAAATGTGAGGCTGTTTTTACCTGCATCTTTTCTGTTTTAAGAGCGGCACTCCGTAGGAGAGACACCTCCGGTACAGTAATTGCATGAATTTTCCAAAAACAGCTTGAGGATACACATTTCGTGGGAACTAGAAAGGAAGGAAAACTATTAATCAAGTAAAACTAGCCTTGAAGTGTAAATGTGATGTTATTGGGTATGCACATTTTATGGAATTTTCTTCCCATTTCTTGAGGATAATCACAGGAAAAGTGTGGGTGGATTGGCTCGCATATGAAAAGACATCTCACAGCTAAAGGAAAAAACAACATTTTAAAGCACAGGGGTTTAACACAACCCTACACGTAGGACAAATGCAAAAAATAAATGAATCTACTCTCACAGTAGTCTATGTTGGAATTATAGTTCTACTAGTAACAAAAATAAAAGACTTTTTCAATTTCTGATTCTAGAATTCTGCTACCCTATGCATGTTATTTTTCTTTCCAATTTTTTAGAATTAATGATTATAAATACTTGTGAAGGCTTTAATTGTCCAGGATTAAAGAATATCCACAATGAGGTCAATAACTGGGTTGGATTCCAATAACCATTATAAAAAAGAAAAGAAAAAAAGTGACATCTCAGAGCTACAGACAGATTTCCTCCATGCACAGCTTTTTACCAAGGTGCATCACATTCTTACGTGAGAACACAGTCTACAATTGTTAATGCCTATAATATAACAGTACATAGGGGATGTAAATACCTTTATTTCTTTTCAGTTTCAGAGTTATATGCAGGCTGCAACAGTGTGTATAAAAGCAAAGATGGGCTTGCTCTTCAGAGGAATGAAAGGGGTCAGTTTTGAACTTTATTTCCCACCATTCTGTAGGATTTTTATGCTAGCACAAAATATTCTTGAGCCAGCTGGTTGTTTTGTTCACATTGGCTTTCACTGCCTAATCTAGTGAATTCATTATAGCTCCCCGCCTGAGGGCTTAATTTTCAGCTGCTCTGAGCATGACCCATATCAGCTGTGGGAAAAGGGAAGCAAAAGCACTGCTGGTGCCTCACACCTCCCTATGTCCTCAGGAAGCCAGGGGGGATCCAAGCCACTGTGCCAGCCCAAACAGGCATACCCATGGTGTGTTTCATTGCATGGATCTTGGGAATTTCTCTGTGAGAGGGAGTTTGCTTGTCCCAGCATGAATACTGTGTCAAGGTGTTGCAGGGTAAGAGAAGCTGCTGTAAAACAATGTTGGCTCTATGTCAGGACAGGACTCTTCTATACCAGGGGTTCCTCAATATCTTTATTCTCCCTAGGAAATGCTGCCAGGCTGATTTTGCAATGTAAAGAGAACTTTCTGGAACCAGAATTTGGAATCGGGAGTGTTATTTCTGAGGTAACCAGTCTTCAATGTCCTCAAGTAGTATAATCATGTTTCTTGGTTACATGCTAGAAATACGGTATTACAGAGAAAATCTGTGGCAAATGGATCCTATTTGTTCATGTGTTACAAAAGGACAAACAGTTCTCTGTTTTTAAAGCTTTTTGGATGAGATTAGTGGTTGAGGAGATGGAGCTTGTGTCCATTTTGTCCTCACTAGCAAGTGGGTGGTTGCCTCCCACACTCCCGTCACTGCCACATTTGGCAGCAATAACACTTTGGCAGCAATAATTTATTCAAGAGGTCCCAGCACTGCAGAGCATTCTCACTACTCACTGGAATTTTTCTGAGTAGTTTAGCTTTTTATTTCCAGTTCACTGAGCTGTGGTCACTCCTTACACGTACACACAAACATGCATGTCAACCCATCTCCCAAGCGCTGCAATGAACCTAAAACTTTCAAATCAACAAGACAGAATGGTCCTGGACAAGGAAGAAGAACAAGAAAGATGAAAACATCATAAAGACCCCGTGCTGGCATAGCACTCTCTGACTCATACTTTCCAGTTATAAATGTCATCCATTAGGTTAAAAAAATAATAATAAAAATCAGTTTCCATTCTGGGTTGTGGGGTTGGTTTTTGGTTTTTTTTCGGTTGTTTTTTTTTTTTTTTTTTTTTTTATTGCTTGCTTTAATAGCTCTGCTCTTCATCAGCTTCAGTGTTCAGCAGCTGATCCCTCTTTCCTTGGCTAAGGACATGTGATAGTTTTGCTGAATAGCTGCAAACATGCTCTCTGCTGGGTACTAATATCTGGCACATTAGGCTGCTTGGCGAACTGTGACAGCCAAACAGAAATGCTTTCAACAGACTGATTTCAGTAAAGAAGTGGAGGGTTGGGGCTTTTTTTCTTGGGCTTTCTTTTTTTTCCCTTTCCCCACTGTGCTTGGTGCCAGAGTTCTTAAAATAGTTCTCTCAGAGTTTTCTTGTTACCCATTTTGGAGCCCAGATGTAGGAAGAAAGCCAGCACAGCTGGTGGAGCCCAAGTGTCTCACAGATACTGAAGGCTTACATGGCCTTCATTTTCTTCTTAACTGTTATTTTTCACTTTATTCTTTACAGTTTTTGATGTTATTGCTATTACAGCATCAGGGAAAAAACAAAGTCCCAAGCTTGCAGAGGTTAAAGTTCTATCAGTGAAAGACCTTTCTCTCCTTTTTTTCATCACCAGGCCACTGTATTTTGTTATCTTTAATACTTCCCTCATCTTTTCCCTCATCAGGAATATAGATTTAATGAGTTGTTTCATTCTGAGCTCACACTGGTACCTGTGCTGAGCTAGTACAAGTGATGCACAATGATGCTGTGATGTGAACTCATTCTCACAGCAGGATGTATATGAAATCAGCAGTCTCCTTATACTTAGGAGTATATGCTAGATTTGTAGCATATTTCTGAGGAGAAAAGAATACATGGAGTGGTACCAGTCTTCCAGAGAGTAAGCTGAAACATAAGCAACAAAAGAAAAGAGATGATACGACAATCAGTAGTTTCCTTATTGCCATCTCATAAGTACTGAGCTGGCTAGTCTTGGAGACACAGTAACTTTCTTCCCCTAAGTATGTAAATTAGACCATCTGAAGCCTATTTGCTTCTGTGAAATTCTTTTCCTGTTAAAGATTTGCTATCACCTGAGCTTCCTCATAGGATCTTTCCTTGTGAAACATGTGATAACTCCTACCAGGCTTAAGTTACTTATAATTGCATGGTTCTCACAAGGTAGTTTTTGAAGGCAGCCCAGCCTGGGGTATACTGTTATAGACCACAGAACTCCGTGTTCCTAGTGCATCTGTGAAAGCATTTGGGGGAACAGCAATATGGGTGGAAGTAACACTGATTCATTCTATCTTCATGTGAAAACAGAGGGAACAGTTGGCCTCTCCAAACTGGAATGGTACAGAGATCTGAATATGCAAAAATAGCACAGCAATTTCTAGGAGAAGACTAAACAAATCTCAGAAGTGTATTGAAAACCAGCATGTTGAGGTCCACAGCGAAACATTTGAAAGGTTCAGGGCGCAACACTTGGTTACACTAAGTACTGGATTGCATTAAAAGTCAACAGGAATCAGGTATTTAATCTTTACTTTTGCCTTTATACCTCTATTGTAACTGACAGTTTGCTCTACCAGGAATTATATCCCCTACCATAAGTAAACCTCTGATTACAGCACTTGTGAATGAATGGCAAAGGCTTTTGGAAGAGATGAACAATCAAATTCTGCACCAATTTAGTTAGGGCTTTGAGAAAGCATCTCTGGTGGATGTTGGGCTATTAATTTACAGCCTTCCACTGCCCACCATTTCCTCCTGCCTCATGACAGAGTCAGAATAATTAGGTTCATGCCCACATCTCCCTGTGGGGAACATGAACACCAAGTCCAGCATCTTAGCTGATGCTGGTAATAAAAGTGGTCTTGCATGAAGATGTAGGTCTGTGAGTGGGAGCTGCTGACGCATACATGTTCCTTTCTACCAGCACAGTTACAGGAACAGTAACCTCAAGTAAGCAAACAGCTGAGAAAGTATTTCCTTAAACAGCTTCTGCTGTTTGCACAGAGAACATGAATACAAGCCTCTATACTCTGCCCTAATTGCAGTCAGTCACACATGTAAACATGTTCAAGCTTACCCCGACCTCCATTTCCCTCCCCTTGTGCCAGCAGCTCACTGCTTACGTTGGTTCTGAAGTGCACAGTAATTATATATATGCAACACATGAGTTTAAATTAGGTCAGGGTTTTTTTTTTTTACATGCAGCCTTTTGTCGCCTATGGTTCCTTTTCTAGGGAAGAGGGACAACCTAATGCCTGAGACTGGAGTTTTACAGGTTACTGCTGAGGTCTGTACCCAGCCTCCAGTAGCTGTCTGTAGGACCTGCATGTTTCTCTCTCCTTCGAGGACTTCTTTGAAGCTTTAACCTAAGCAGAGAGATTTTTATTGAATTCCCAAGGTGAGATTTATGTTATCAGCCATTTGGAAGTGCCTCATGTGAGCTACTATTTATGCTCTCTGTAATTGGAGACAGATAAGCACCTTCACAAGCCGATTCTCTACATCGTAAGACAAGTGTATAAGATAACACATGAATTTCCATGCAAATTTAATAGTGGGGGCCCTAACAACTGTCTGGAATTGTATGTTTAAGCTTGTGTGACTGAAACTGCATGATGTAAACTGTATTTTTCTGCAATTCTTCTGTCATGTTTGAACCCACCACAAACACACCACACTGAAGCTCCTATGTACCTTCTTTCCTGATGATTTTCTACAAAGAAAGTTCTTTATTAGCTCAATTATCCATAAAGCTAAAAGTAAGGAAAAAGATCTTGAAATAGGTAACAGATGCACTTAAAAGAGTTACATCTTGTGATGAATGAACACAAAATCCCAGCTTCATTACAGCCAGCCCACACAGTCACATTTTTTATTGCTCATATGTAATGATCAACAGTCATTTGGGACAAAAAAAAAACAATAAACTCTACCCAGAATTTCAATGTATTCTCTCAAATAAAATACAAGAAAACAAAATTTTTAAATGGAAATTATTTACAATGTTTTAAGCACCTGGGAGAAGTACCTTGTGCTGACTCTAGCTACTTGTTAATTTCTATCCTAACATTCTCAGTAAGACCTCTGGTATATTCATCTTCCACTTTATTATCTTCCCCTATACCTGCTCTGAATGCCACATAACATCTTCAACAGTTTAATTTTAACTTTTAAAATATCTCTACCTAGAACTGGTCTGTTCTTCAACCAGTTTATTCCTAATTTAGCTAATTTAGCTTCCAGTTCATTCCTAATTTAGCATAAAAACTGTATGATAGCCCTTGTGCTCATGTAATTTATTTCTGTTCTGTCTGTTTAGATGTGGTAATTATTTAAAGCAAACATTTCTCTTCCTATTGGCAAATAAGCTTTAAATATTCATTAGCAATCTATAAATCTTTATGTGTCCTTTGCATTGTGATCTTTCTTTTTTCTTAGAATGGCACTTCCTATACAAAGGCATTTACTTGAGACTTGAAGATCCTCTACTACCTGCATCTCACCTGCCCCAGTGTTGGCAAGTAAACAAAGTTAGTACACATCTACACAGATAGGTACAGACCTATATATCCATTCTGAATTCCAATCTGGCTATATACTATGTAGTCCAAAGTATTTTCTCCTACTTAGATTAAAATGCATATTGTAACTTGGACTCTGGAAATGGATTAAGAGTGCAACTCTCTGGAACCATTAATCTGATCATAGAATCGTAGAATAGTTAGGGTTGGAAAGGACCTTAAGATCGTCTAGTTTCAAACCCCCTTCCACAGGCAGGCACGACTCACACTAAACCATGTAACCCAAGGCTCTGTCCAACATGGCCTTGAACACTGCCAGGGATGGAGCATTCACAACTTCCTTGAGCAACCAATTCCAGTGCCTCATCATTACTTGCATGACCAAAATCAGAAGTGAACTGTGTTTTATGTAGTTGCATTCACAAATACTTTGCAGATAATATTTGCCTACCCAGAATACTTATGATTTATAGAAAATCTTTTTCTGCTCCTTGACTCACTTTGCAAGTGCTGAAGTAATTTGAAGTGAATTCTTCCTCTGTGAGTATTGAACTCTGCTGGTCTAATTGCAGCTTTTTGTTTTCTTGCAGAGGATACCTAGAACCAATGAGAGTTATTCCCTGACAGGTGATGGGGAAGACAGTTTTATGCAGTTTTGCTGAGTCTCACAAGGAAGTGTAATAAAAGACTAATAATAAGTAACTCTTAGTATTTTTTTGATAAGATAAACTAGCAAAACATCTTCAACAATGCTGGCTCACCATGATGTTGAAACTTACATAGGTGTAAATATAATGCATTATAATAAAGATTTTATCATCCTTATTCCTTTCTTCTCTTTTTTCCACTTCAGTATTTCTAGCTAGCTCTGTATCTTGACATTAAAAGTTGCCTGACAGGTCAAGTCAAGCTTACCTGATGTCAAATTTTGATGATAATTATGAGACTTGGATACTTTAGATTTTGTGTTTTCTAGAGATAGCATTGCACAGCAGAGATACTTTTATAAGTTAACTAGGTAAAAGAAGCCTATTTCAGTTTCACTGGTTAAAAGAAACACTTTGAATGCTTCATGGAAATGAAGAAGTTATGGTGCCAATCATGGAGCACCAAGACAAAGCTCTCTGATGCTCAGTAAGAGGCCGGAGATATGTTGCATTAGCTCATTTCCCAGAAGTCTTGGCAGATGTTCCCCATGAGGCATATTACATTAGATTAATTTAAAGGTAGAAAAGGCATGGATAACTATAATAGGATCTGCATCCAACAATGTAATAAGAGACATGGGATTCCAGTGAGAAAAAGAGGAAAATGGTCAGAAGATGAAGCACTTGGATGTAATGGCTACTTACTTAATTAGCAATATCTCTGGTCTAATAAAATAATCCTATTATGAATCATTTTGTCCCAGTTTGTTTAACAGAGGTGTCAATTCTACAATCAGTGGACATTTGTGCATTTTTTTCCCCCTTATCTACTAACATTGTTTCCTTTTTTTCTTTTGGCCTGGGCAACTACACTTATGATGACAAGCTCTTAGTCAAATCCTTGTCTCACATGGATTAAAACCAGGATCATCTTGGCTCCCAGTCAGTTTCATTGTTTTCACCTAATAAAAAACATCAGTGGAAAAATTCACCCCTAAACAGAAAGCAAATAACTTGAAGCACTTTAATGATTGTGTATTAGTGCTTGCATGCTTCAAAAATAACTGCTGAACACTGCTAAGAGAACTGCAGGACTATATAATTATTTATGACAAGCTTTCAGCTTTTTTCCTTTTCCTAAATGGATGGTGTTAGTTGAAGGCCAAAGGAATACTGTGAAAATGAAAGAAAAAAAGTAGTCGGATGCTTTTTATAAAGTATCTGCCTTCCATCTTCACTCACCCATGAGCAACCATAATAAGCATCTCCGGGAAGAATTACTGTTCAAAGGTGTCTGGACTTTAGATTTCATAATCTGTAATCTATGGCTGTAAATAGAAAGAATGAGAAACCATGAATAGAAATTAGTAGGAAACCATTTATTCCCATTCCAGGAATATGTTCAAGTCAAGAAATAGTTTTCCATTCCATATTGGGATAAAAGTGAGACCTTTCAACTTTTTCAAGAAAAAAAGGCAAGTGAAAGCTTTAGCTCCCCTCCCTTGTCCTGCTGCTCCCTTTCATATCTTCCAAAAGAGCCAAGCAATTACAGTGCCAGCCTCCAAGGAAAAGAAAATGGATCTGAAACCCAGCTCTGCTAGCCTGAAGCATTCACATGCCTATTCCCAGTCCTTGACAAATCATATCTTTCACTGCAGTGTCCAAATTGCAGACTAATCCTGAGGTGAGATACAATTAATTTTTTTGTCATTAAAATAGTCCATCCTAGAGCACAGATGCATTTCCATCCATCATTTCTCTGATGCTGATGTATTCCCACTAAATCTCTCGGAGCACATTAACTCATCTTTGGTACTTACCTCCAGCCTCTCTATGCCACAGGGCTGAGCAGAGCTTCCTGTTTGTTTGAGCACCTACTGCCATTAACAGGACCCAAATTCACTCCCAACACACACACAATGCACAAATGAAAAAAAAATGGAGTGTGGAGAAAAGGGAGGCCCACATGCGCCACAAAAACGTGTTATATTTTTGTTTTAGGATTTCTTACACAAAACTGAATGAGAGATGGCCAGCCTCTGAGGCATGCTGTGCTTAGATCAGTGATGTCATTACCAGCCCACATGCCTGAGTAGCAGCTCTAAGAGTAGTGTCTGTTTTCTTCTCTCTTACAATCAGCATCACTTTTTGCCACATTTTAAATTTCACTAGACTACCTACATTTCTAAAATTCAACACCTGTGTGTTTGCAACACTTTGGCCACTGTTTTTCATGTTTTAGTCATGCTGAAATATCAGCAAATGTGTAGAAATTAAAGTTTATGTAAAAATTAAAGAAATATATAAATGTGCATAAATTAAAAAAAAAATAACATAGCAATATGCCAGACCATGACAACACATATGACCTTGGTATGTAGGTTTATCTAGATCTTCACTTTGCAACTAAACCCCCCATAGGAATTTAAAATAACAAAAGCTCACAACGCGCAATATCATCTGCATCTGAACATATCTAAATGTTGTCGAGAGAAGTTGAACTTTTGCAGTGTTTAGTAAAAGAAGCTGTGAACACAAGTAGGTGAATCACCACTTTGTTCCTGTTGCATTTCAGATCAATATTCTGAAACATTTTAACCCAGGCAGTAGAAACAACTGCAATAATTTGAATTCATAAACTACTTTGCTCTGATGGGAAAAGCATATATTTGACTGCATTGGAGCAATTACAGTGTCTGTGAAATGGGACAGAAGAAAACTGTTGCCTTTATTCCACACCTTGCAGATGAAAAAGAAACAGGGCAAATCCACTGAGTGAAGTTCAGGACTTGAGAAAGATTTCAGGTGCCCAGACATAAATCCTCACTAACTTGGATTTGCAGATATACCTTGGTGCCTAATTCCTACTGCCTTTTCACAGAGTACCTTTACAAGTCTGTTCCATGAGCTAGGATTCCACATCTTGCTGCAAAGCAGAGCTTCTCTGAGAAAAGTGTTTTATAGCTCCTGTTGCCTGATTCTACATCCTTTCGCTCTAAGGTTTTTGGAGGAGTCTGGGAGTGGGAGGAATATATTGCAAATGGTCCTGCTTTAAGTTGCAGTGAGTTTTGCCTTTGGGAGAGTAAGGTCAGAAGTAACTAATCTCATTTCCTTCTATGACGAGGTGACTCAGTGTATGAAGAAAAGGCTATGGGCCATGTGAAGATAGGCTGAAAAAGTTGGGGCTGTTCAGCCTGGAGAAGAGAAGGCTCTGCAGAGACCTCATAGCAGCCTTCTAGTATCTGAAAGGGGCCTATAGGGATGCTGGGGAGAGACTCTTCATGAGGGACTGTAGTGATAGGACAAGGGATAATGGGTTCAAACTAAAACAGAAGAAGTTTAGATTGGATATAAGGAAGAAATTCTTTACTGTGAGGGTGGTAAGGCACTGGAATGGGTTGCCCAGGGAAGTTGTGAATGCTCCATTGCTGGCAGTGTTCAAGGCCGGGTTGGACATA